>JAQHUG010000413.1:1120318-1169078 GCA_028555095.1 Dicrostonyx torquatus
TTTTTTTTTTTTACAAGATTATGCCATTTTACAGTGGGGTTAGTTGTACTCACTCTATTCTGATATGGAGACCTGTGATTCTTGTTCTTGCCTAATTGCTCTGGGGAGGACTTCAGCACTACACTGAGTAGAAGGTACCCCTGTTTTGTTCCTGAAGGCATTTTCAGTTTTGCACCATTGAATGTATTGTTAGGCATAAACATTTTGTAGATATCTTGAAGAAGTTTCATTCTAGTCCAGTTTTTTAGGCTTTCTTTTCCAATAAGACTTGAATTTTATCAAGTAGTTTTTCTTTATGAAAGAGATACTCTTTTGATTTTTATCTTTTACTCTCTATTTTGATTTATTTCCTGTGTTGAACTATCTGTGCTCTTGCTCTTCAGTAATAGTCCATTTAATTATGATGAATTTTTTTTTTTTTTGGTTTTTCTGAGACAGGGTTTCTCTGTGGCTTTTTGGAGCCTGTCCTGGAACTAGCTGTTGTAGACCAGGCTGGCCTCAAACTCACAGAGATATGCCTCTGCCTCCCGAGTGCTGGGATTAAAGGCGTGTGCCACCACCGCCCGACATGAATGATTATTTTAATGAGAAGCTGGATTCATTTTGTTAGTATTTTGCATTGATATGTATAAGGCATATACATATCATATCCTTGTCTCGTTTTAGTATCAGATCGATGCTGGCCTCTTGGGACAAGAGTCCCAAGTCCCAAGTCACACAGTACTCCTGCCTCTTCCACTTTGGAGGAGTTTGAGAAGGATATGTGTTGGTTCTTCTTTAAGTGTTTGGTAGAGGGGCTGAGGGACAGCTCAGCAGTTAAGAACACTTGCTACTTTTGCAGGGGACACAGGTTTGGTTCCTAGCACCCACATAGTGGCTAACAACCATCTATAACTCCAGTTCTAGGAGATCTGACACCACCTTCTGGCCTTCACAAGCATCAGGCACACATGATACATAGACAACATGCAGGCAAAATATTTATGTACATAAAAAAATTTTTTAAGGGTCTGGAGAGATGGCTCAGCAGTTAAGAACACTGGCTGTTCTTCCAGAAGACCCAGGTTCAAGTCCCAGCACCCACATGGCAGCTCATAATTACCTGTAGCTCCTGATTCAGGGAATCTGACACTTTGACACAGACATACATGCAGGCAAAACATGAGTGCGTGTGAAATAAAAATAAAAAATTTTAATTAAATGTTTGGTAGCATTCACCATTAGGTCATGTGTTCTCACTTTTCGTTGTTGAAAGGTGATCTTTCTAGCATAGTCTGCTGCATAGCTTAAGGTAACATAGCCAAAAAATGTAAAGCTAAGGTTTGGGGTTGTTTGGTTGTTGTTTTTTTTTTAATCTTTGAGATGGGCTCTCACTATGTAGCCTTAGATGTTGGAACTTGCTATGTAGACCAGGCTGGCCTTGAACACATGCAGATCTGCCTGCCTCTGCCTCCCAAGTACTAGGATTAAAGGTGTGTGCCACACACGCAAAAAAAGGGAATAAGAAGTATGTCAAATATATGAATTCTTTGCTTGGTGTAATCTTTGTTATAAAGGAGGTACCCAAAATTATATCCCATCTCTCTACCTAGCACACACCTGTTTGCTCAGCTGGGTCTGTGGTCTGCTGTGACCCTGACCTGTGTGAGATGGCAGTAGTGGAGAAGATCTGGAGCTGAAAAAGCCTCTTTTTTTTATTATTTATTTATTACGTATACAATATTCTGTCTGTGTGTATGCCTGCAGGTCAGAAGAGGGCACCAGACCCCATTACAGATGGTTGTAAGCCACCATATGGTTGCTGGGAATTGAACTCAGGACCTTCAGAAGAGCAGGCAATGCTCTTAACCACTGAGCCATCTCTCCAGCCCCCTGGAGAAGGCTCTTTGGAGACAGGATGTCTGGGTCTCCTTGTCTAGGCTTTGCCAATGATGCCTCAGCGCCAACTCTTTCCAGGATGCCTGGCACGCTTCAGTCTCATGTTCATAAGGAAGATGTATGTCACTCATCCTGGTGGAGTCCCAAGTTTAGCATACTCTGGTTACACACTGGTGAGAGACAAAATAGTGAAGGGAAATTTTAAATTCTTGAAGTTAAATAATAATTTTAAAATACTGTGTAATAAAATATATATTGTAGACTTATAGGAAAATACATAGTCCTTTAAAGACACCATAAAAGAAAAAAATACTCCAAATTACTTAAGTTTCTAATTTAAGGAACAAAGAAACAGAAAGTAGAAGACAATTATTTGGGTAAGGTCTGAGGTCAATGAGCTGTACACAAAGTAACAAGCAAGAGGGCAGTGGGCAGGGCAGATCCTCACAGAATTTCCTTAGTGAGAAGTGGGCCTCAGAGAGGCGCCCAAGCACACCAACAGCTGCATACGTGTGAGATCAGTAGATGAAGCTTTGAGACTGATTCCCCTTCACCCTGTAGTTCAGCTGTTGGAGAAGACCCATCTAAAGACCTTTTTCTGTCCTCTGTTTACTCAGGACTTGTTTTTTAAGTACACCTGGAATAACTTTTTACACTTCCAAGTGGAACTATGCATAGCCGCTATTCTTTCCCATGCTGCCCGGGAGGAGAAGGCAGAAGCTAGTGGATCGGATGGCAAGGTGGAGCCTCTTCAAGGGAGTGGAGATGGAACTGGGAAGCCAGAGACGCCCCAATCCATCACCAGCCTTCCTGAGAACACGATGGTGACCCATGTAAGTCCAGTGCCCTTGTTCATTACTGCCAGCTGAAGCAGACCCAGGCCAGCACTTCCCAGGCTCTGGCATGTTACCTCCTCATGGGTCAGAGGGGCTACTCACAGGAACACAACATTGTGAAGAAACGTTCAGGTTTGACAGGATCATAGTTGGTGACATAGAAGGCAAGCCAGCATTTGCAAAGATGGGCTTGTGGTTGTGGGTATTGGCTCTAGGAAGGCAGCTATCTGGACATGCTCTCCCAACTGTGCTCACAAGCAGCCCGCTGCTCTGTTCAGTCCACCTTTATAACTAAACACAAGTGTTGAATTCTCAGGAGAGAGCTTTCTGGAACTTTGGACCTTCTAGAGCCAGGTGCACCAGCTTTCTCTGTGACTTCCCTTATTCTCCACAGGATAACCATACAGTGGTCACCATAACCCTTCATCTGGGTTGGTCACCCTAGGGTTAAGAGTCTGTAGCTCAACCCGTTTTTGATATCAGCACTTAATATCGTCCCTGGTAGAGAGCAGCCCTAATGGATGTTTGCCAGGGAAGAAAGGGAGAAAATAGCTTGGGATCATAAGCTGTACCTGAGCTGAGACCCATTGTGACTGCTACCCACTTTTACAGTGGTAAAGGACATTGTGGACCACGCTACAGGGCTGACAGGAGGGCAGAAGTTTGGGACAGGGTTCCTGGGTCTCTGTTCAGAGGCCTCATAGACAACAGTGTTTGACTGGGTTTAGAAGGTCTCAGTGCTACTTGCTTGGGGAGGTATCCTGGCAACCTGTGTGCAAACAAACCTAGCAGGAGCTAATACTGGGTAAAATGTATTCAGTGTGGTCCACAGTTTATGGTCCAGTGAATAAACAGCCATGAGACAGGTGCCTGCAACGGCAAGAGCTTCTGGGGAACCGAGCATACTATTCATGGGGGGCCGTATAGACCAACAGGGACCCCCCAGATAGTGACAGAGAAGGTGTGAGTTGGGATCTATAACACATCACATATACAAGAAAACTGCCTGTGTATGGGAAAAGAAAATGCTAAGGGCCCCAGAGAGCTGATGGGAGAGTGGCTAAAGGTATAGATGGAGGCCCACAGGAGGGGAGGCAGAAGACATTCTAGCATGATGGAGGAGCATAGACTGTCCTTTACTATATTTACTGGTCTTCATTCTCAGGGCATTCAATAGCATGAGACTTGGAGCCCTTGAGCATCAGTGATGTCATGGCCACAGGGTCTTCAGTGCTGATTTGCCTGCTCACTACCTACAGCACCTAGGAGGCAGTGTGAACCTTGGGCTCCCACTCACACTGCTTGCCGCTCTGCTCTCACAGCTGTTCCAGAAGTGCTGCCTGGTACAAAGGATCCTGGAAGCCTGGGAAGCCAACGACCACACACAGTAAGGACCCTGAGGAACCCCCTTGGTCAGTTAGGGATGTAGACATGCATCTCACTGGGATGTTGGACACTGCAAGACTCCAGGTTCCATGTCAGGCATCAGCAGTGTGTAACCTAGATATGTGCCTGGGACTATTCTGGAAGGGATCCTGCTACTGGGTAAACAGCAATAAGGGCTGCTCAGAAAGGAGGATGCAGGGAGGCATGGAGAGTCACATGTTGAGTGATGGATGGCTGGGCCACACACTATAGGTAGGTGACCCTTCCCAACCTATCTTGCTTGGACTCTGTTTTATTTTGGTGTGTTTTTTTGAGACAGGTTTCTCTTGTGTACCTGTCTGTCCTGGAACTGTCTAAGTAGACCAAGCTGACCTTGAACTCACAGAGATCTGCCTGCTTCTGCCACTGAGTGCTGGAATTAAAGGTGTGTGCCACCACCACCCAGGCTTGCTTGGACTTTGTGCACTTATTACCTCTCTCTCTCTTTTTTTTTTTTTTTTTTTGGTTTTTCGAGACAGGGTTTCTCTGTGGCTTTGGAGCCTGCGCTGGAACTAGCTCTTGTAGACCAGGCTTGGTCTCGAACTCACAAAGATCCGCCTGCCTCTGCCTCCCGAGTGCTGGGATTAAAGGCGTGCGCCACCACTGCCCGGCTTATCTAATTTTTTTAAAGATTTTTTTTCTCTATTTTTTTCCCAGTGCATGGGTCTCATTATATAGCTCTGGCTATCCTAGAATTCACCACATAACCAAACTAGCCTACAACTCAGAGATCCACCTGCTATTGCCTCCCAAGGCTGTTTTGGTTTTTTGAAATAGGGTTTTGCTATATAGCCCAGGTTGGTCTGGAACTTCTAATACTGCTACCTCAGCTTCCCATGTGCTGGCTGCAGCCATTCTTATTTCTTTTATTTTAAAATTATTATTTTATGTGTGAGGGTTTTGCCTCATGTTTGTGCACTATGGGTGAACGCCTGGTACCCTTAGAGGCTAGATGATGGCATTGGATCTCCTAGAACCAGAGTGATGGTGATAGTGAGCTGCCCTGTGGTGGGAATCAAACCCGGGTCCTCTGGAAGAGCAGCCAGTACTCTTTAACTGCTGAGCCATCTCTGTAGCCACTCTGGATCTTACTAAATTCAGATCATACTTTGTTGGAATCATGATACACTTTAGCTTTTCTGCAGCTCTCTGAGCCTTCCCTCCACCCAGAAACAATGGTTTTCAGGAGTCAGTGGCCACCCTCATTCATTTATTGTCTTGCTGAGAACAGGTGGGCTCTAGGCAGTGTTGGGTAGGGCTCATGGAAGCCCAGGGGGCTCTGAGAACAGTTGTGGAACTGTCACCCAGGATCTGTGTGGCGCACAAGTAGAGGTTAGAGCAGCTCACTTGATGTCTACCCCGTCCCAGCTCCAGCAGTGGGCATTATTCTAGAAACAGTGTGCTCAGTGCTGTATGCACTGCCTTCAGTCCTGACTCAGTCCTCTTTCACTACCACTAGTGGAACTTGGGCCAGCACTGTCATCTTTGTGCCTCCATCTTGATGTCCGTAAATGGGCCATGAAGTAAGCAGTCTCATTACTGTTTCTTGGTCTGATGGGGGAGGTGGGGCTGAACTTAATGCATACCAGATGCTCAATAATCAGCAGTATCCTAGAGGCAAGGCTATCACTCAGGCACTGGCTGGTCAGATTGTTACCCCTGAAGTTAACCTGGAGTGACAGCCACAAAGAAGCCAAATGCTTAGGCTACAGGTGACAGTGGAGGTGAGCTTCAGAAATTCTGTTACTCGGCCCTCCCAGCAAGAAGGTGGGCAGAGCTGGACTGAGTGACCACCTTGATAGTTCATTTCACTTTCAGGGCAGCAGGTGGCATGAGACGTGGGAATATGGGTCACCTCACACGGATCGCCAATGCAGTTGTACAGAACCTGGAGCAGGGCCCAGTGCAGACCCATATCAGTGAAGTCATCCGAGGTGAGCCCACTACTTTCCTCTCCCTCTGCCCTCTGTCCCTAGCAATGATAACTACACTGATATGGAACAAACCACACAGCCTTCTTTGTCATCTCAGTGTAAGCTGAGTGTTCCCTTCATGGAGCAGGCATTGTAGAGTATTGGGATTCAGCCTATCACAGACAGTTCATGGCTCCAGTGCTGAATTTAGAAGCCAAGAACCAATCACCAGGCTCTCCTTTGCTCATGAGCTGCCCAGAGCTGTATCTTCATTAGAGATCCTGGCCCACCTTCCTGCTTTTGTTTTTAACTTAGGCAGTTTGGAGGGCCTTCCTAGTATGCATATCTGGAGGCCATCAGTGTAGGTGATATCCTGCCTTTAGAAGTAGGTTGTGGACACCAAGACTGGAACCCTGAGCTCTACAGGATAGGCAGTACCATTCTGGGCCCAATCACAACAACAGAGCCCCTGCCCTCAGCCATGGTGTTCACTGCTCTGTGCCTTCTTCATGCATAACTCTCAAACAGGGTGTTTCTTCCAAACCCTTTCATGTCCTGAGCACAGTGTGGCTCTGTGACCACACTCTCACCCTTATGCCATATGCTCTGTTATTTGACGTAAGTGCACGAGTGAGGGGAGAACTGGGTGAGGGAAGGAGAGATTGCCGGCAAGCCTGAGTAGGGTATACCAGATCCTCTGCTGCCTGGCTAGAACTGACAGGCAGGGAGCCTCTGAGATGTCTAGGAACTAGTTTGTGCATAGACTTGAGTTAATTCTTGATCAGTGCCCTGAGCTGGCTGGTGGGGAGCTGTCTTAGGAAGGTGAAAAGATATTTTTACTGTACTAGAGATAACTATGGGTCCTGTGCACATTTGTGCTGAGGAGGGACAAGCTCCTTGTCCAGTCTCATGGTCCCTTTGTGCTGTACCCCCCACACCAAGAATGGGATAAAGAAGCTCCAGGTGGTCCTCCCCATGACCCAGGATCAGAGGAATTTCTTTCTCTGTAGTATATCAGGTCACCTGCCTGTCTACCTTCTTCCTAGTTATACTTCAATAGTCCCTGGTGAAATTGAATTTGCTGGTCCATCATCACACATGATGAGAAGCAGCAGGGCAGAAGAGTGAGCAAGCCAGGGGTGGCTCCCTTGTAAGTAGAAGGGAAAAACAAATGGGCTTGGAGCCCAGGACAGAACAGTTTAGGGAGGTGAGCAGTGAGTGGAAAGTTCTTGTTTCCAGATCATGCGCAGGCTGTAGACCTGTGACTGATTCAGGGCTACTAGGAGGGCTGCTTCTTTAGATCGTTAGGTAAACATACACCAGCAGGCAGGCTCAGAACTTTCATGCCACCAGGTCTGATGCCATATGCTTTTAATCCCAATATTTAGGAGGCAGAGACAGGTAGATCTCTAGGGAAGCCAGAATTATATGATGAAATCCTGTCTCAAAAAAACAGAATAACTGGGCAGTGGTGACTCACGCCTTTAATCTCAGCACTAGGGAGGTAAAGGCAGGTAGATCTCTGAGTTCAAAACCAGTCTGGTCTACAGATCGAGTTCCAGGATAGCCAGGACTACACAGAGAAAAAACCCTGTCTTGAAAAAGCAACCAACCAACCAACTAACCAGACAAACAAACAAATATATTGTCAATATACTAAATTTATTTTTATGGCTTGCAAGTAAATAAATAAATAAAGCAACAGAACTTTCCTGCCACTGAAACCTCTGTAAAAACAAGGTGAACATTGCCCTGCTCAGGGTTGCTATAGTCTCAGGCCCTGCAGAACATCTGCCTTCTCCTTTGCTGTATTAGGTTTACTTTCCATCCGCAGCCACTGTTTGCCTCAAGTGGGCTGATCAGAGAAGTATAGCTTGTCCCTCTCTGGACCAGCATTTGCCTGATGGGGCTCCTGAGTGCACTCCCCTGTCTACAGATCCCAAAGACTTACGAGGTAGCACTTACCTTGCAGGGCTCCCTGCAGATTGCCGTGGGCGCTGGGAGAGCTTTGTGGAAGAGACACTGATGGAGACCAACCGCAGGAACACTGTGGACCTGGTGAGGAAGCTGGGGCTACTTTCATGGCACAGCTGCAGCTAAGACCACTGACAGTCCCATGTACCCCAGTCTGCAGCACAGGTCGGGAGGAAAGCACAAGGGCAGTACTGAACTGGGCATTCAGTCCAGCCTTTGGCCTGCAGTATATACGTACCCTTGCAGTGTCACACCAGAGCTCGCTCCCTGAGGATCTCTTTGCAAAGCTGGTGTTACCTCTTCATCTGCTCCCTCCCACAGCTATAGCTTATTTGTGAAGGACTCTTTATGCTTGGGACCCAGGATATTACATGGGTCAGGGAGACTGGGTTTTCTTTCATGGGGCTTTGACCTCACTTAGCATCTCTGCAGTAAGCTGCATTGGCCCACAAGTACCAGGGGGCTGGTGGTGTGGGAGGGTGCTGGGGGTGGGGCCTGGGGCTCTGGCTGGACTGGACAGGGTGGGGTCTGGCTAGCTCACATGCCCACCCCATCTGGCCTGTGTTTTAGGTGAGCACTCACCACCTTCACTCCTCAAGTGAGGACGAGGACATTGAGGGTACTTTCCCTAACGAGCTGTCCCTTCAGCAGGTGAGGGCATGGCCGGCACTCTGCACCCTGCCGAGCCCTTCTGGAGCCTGTGTCCTTGGTAGTGCTTAGTTCCCATGACATTGTATAGCAAAAAGAGAAAAGTAACTCATCCCCAAGCATATCTGGGGGAGAGGGAGGCCTGGGGAGACACCCCCAAAGTCACATCACTTTGGTGAGACTCCTGGGGACACTGAGCTTGAGAGTTGAGTAAGGAGGTGTTCTTCTGTACACAACTGCTCAACCACTCTGTTCAGCCTACGGGAAAATTCACTGCCTGCTTTGCCGGAGCTCCTGACCACTAGAGCTCTGGGTTCCAAGGAGCAGCCTCCAGGGCTCAGCTTGCTCTGTGACAGCATCCTCTCCTCCCAGGCCTTCTCTGAGTACCAGATCCAGCAGATGACAGCCAACTTTGTGGATCAGTTTGGCTTCAATGATGAGGAATTTGCAGACCAGGATGACAACATCAAGTGAGTGCAGACATCACGAAGGCTAGGCTCTAGGCTAGTGATTTCTCTTCCCTAAGTTCCCAGTGATCTTGCCAGCAATGGGGTCCACTGTCCCTGAGGAGATAGTGAATGTCCCACCTACTGTCTGAGGGCAGCCAGGCCCACTGGACCAGAGGAGGTACTGAGGGACCTTGTTCTTGCAGTGCCCCATTTGACCGGATTGCAGAGATCAACTTCAACGTTGAAGCCGATGAGGACAGTGTGAGTGATGGGCTCCTGCAGGGTTACAGGGCATAGCACCACTTTATTCCCCTTGCTCAGATAGCTCAGGCTATGCCCACAACTTGGTCCTTGTCACAATGGATGGGACCATGGGGGCCCTGGCCAGTATATTTGTGTGTCAGGACTGGGAGGCATCCCTCCATGGGAGCTGAGAGCAGAGCTTCCTCCTTCTCCTTCCATACTGTCAGCCTTGTTCTGTGAGCTAAGCCCCTCTGGGAGTTATTTGGAACCCAGGCTTCCCCAGGTTCTCTAGAAACCAGCTCTTTATTCCATCTTACAGCCTAGTGCAGCTCTGTTTGAAGCCTGCTGCAGTGATCGAATCCAGCCCTTTGATGATGAGGAGGAAGAAGACATCTGGGAAGATGAGGAGACTCGATGCACTGCCCGGGTGATGGCCAGAGCCAGGTGTGGGCTTCACCCATTCTCCCAAAGCCTTTACCAGTGGGGAGCAAACACAAGATTAAGCACTGGATATCCAGCTTCTGTTAAAGTTCTTGGACACCCAGAAAGACAGGGACCCTTTTTGCAGAGACCAGAAGCTGGTGGGAGCCAAGCAGTGCTTATCTATATACCTTGTGCCCAACTTTCCCTGGCCCCAATTCCTGAGCTATCATGGGCTCTCCAGTGTCTAACCAAGGCTTACCAGGCATCTACTACCTTTGTGTCTGCCCAGATTTGGAGCCCCTCATGTCTTAGAAAATTATTCAAAGAATGCCCTGGAGCATGGAAGCCAAGACAGGAAGGCTGGCTTAGCAGCAGCTAGGAATGTTCCTGGATTGGCCACTCCTTCATCTCCTACACAGAAAGAAGTTCCTCGCTCAGAGAGTGATTCAGAAGGTAGTATCTAGCAAGGGACATGAGTATTGGGGACATAATTTGACTTGTATATCTTATAAGCTCCATTTGGAGCCATTGTGTGTCTAGCTGTCAGTGACCTACTTCCCCATTTACATATGGTTTCAAGAAATGTTCTGGGAGGTTCGATCATCATGGGTGGGGTTCTGCTCTATAATGAATCAAGAGCAAAGTGTTCTTACTCTCTTCTGTTGTGGTACCTGCATCTGCATTTGCACAGCTGGTATCTACTGTCATTGTTAGGGAAGGCATACCCCTATGTAATCTGTATGCTGTTGCTTGCCACCCCTTGGATGTACTCAGTAGCATAACCTATCCCATATACTACCTCTTAAGGGACCCCTTGCTGGGTGATGATGGTGTGCGCCTTTAATTCCAGCACTCAGGAGGCAGAGGCAGGCAGACCTTTGTGAGTTTGAGGTCAGCCTGGCCTACAGAGTGAGTTCCAGGACAGCCAAGATTATACAGAGAAACCCTGTCTTCAAAAACCAAAGAGAGAGAGAGATCCTTTTTACTGCTTCTGCTTTGGGGTCCTGAGATACTCAGGACATGGGCAAGAACCAGCTTTCTGAAGCCAGCTGGAATTTCCAGCACCTTAGCTGGGGCTGACAAGAAGCTACAAGGGCAAGAACACCTCACCCAATCCAAGGTCAAGGAGAGAGCAGAGTGCACGTGACCTTGGTTGGGACAGGTGGGACAGTACCTTCTTTGTACCATCAGCTTTCCTGGAAGTCAGATGGGACCTCACAGGTACCTGTGAAGCACGGCATCAGCAAGCACTGATGCCTATACATGCGCTCTATTGCAGAGGATAATTTATCAGGACCCCGGAGGCCCTCACACCCAAGTGTCCCAGGGTCTGAGGCCATACTACCCTCTTCAAAGGGCCAGTAAGCACCAGCTAGGGAGTCCTGTCATCTCTGACACTTCAGAGAGGGCTCCTCTGGAGTTTCTTAACTGGGAGCATCTTGTATTCCTACTGAGCTCTGTTGATCCTTCTACCTGTCTCCATATGATGGTGCTTCTCCCTTGTCTATCATATACTAGCCCTGCCTGTTCTTGACTGTTGTCTCTCCCCCGGCAGGTACTACATGGACAGCAGTTTTTGATGAGCCAGTGAACCCGATGTCTGCAGCCCCAGGAGCTGCGAGGGATGTGGGTTCTAGTATATGGGCAGCTGGTCCCTCAGCTCCAGAGGAGAAAGGCTGGGCCAAATTCACCGACTTCCAGCCTTTCTGCTGGTAACAAACACATCAGCATATAGAGCTATGCCTGTTGGGTATCAGGACCAATGTTGCCCCATGGGTTCAGTTTGTCCCTGTTTTCTTTCGTAGCTCTGAGTCAGGGCCCCGGTGCAGCTCTCCTGTGGATATGGACCACAGCCATGCCGAGGGTGGCCAGAGTCCAGGCCCAGAGAAAGCCTGTGAGTAGCAGCAGCTCAGACACTTGCCTTGTTTAGTTCCCAGGCCTAATACAAGGCCAGATCATCTTGGGAAAGTGGGAAGTGGTCAAGGTCCCAGGTGTGACCATGCCTTTGTGGTATTGGGGTCCATATATGCTTGCGGGATTTGAATTGTCATGTCTAAGTGGAGGTCTTCTAGCTTTAGGGGTACAGGACAGGGCAACATGGCCATTAGACTGCCCTCAGAGCCTGGTCTGATCAGGCTGCACCACCCAGGTCTGAACCCATCTGCATCCTTGAAGCATATTGTCAAGTATATAGATGATCAAAAAGTCCTTGGCCTCCATCCCCTTCTTCCTAGGCAACTAGACCAGGTTAGAGAGGGAGAGTGACAGCAGTCTCCTGAAGTGCCTTCTGCCTCTGAGAACAGCACACTATCTTGTGGAGGGGGGGTACACATGGAGGGTACACAGCAATTCATGTGGTTCCTGTGAACATGCAGATGCACACATGTAACACTTATGAGGCCAACATGAGCCATTTTTGCCTCTCAATATTTCACCTGGTACATGCAAATTTGGGATCCCTCAAGCCATGGTAGCTGTGTGCTCTGGCCCCTCTGCCCTCACAAATATCACAGGATTCCTTCTTTTGCAGTTGGTCCTACCTCGCCTTGTACCTGGAATGTGTGTGTCACTCGGAAGGCCCCACTGGTAGCCTCTGACAGCAGCTCCTCTGGGGGATCTGACAGTGAAGACGATGAGAAGGCAGCTGGTACTGTGGAAGCCATGCGCACAGGTCATGGTGGGAAAGCCTCCCCACTACCCAGGGCAGAGGAAGCTGCTGCCAGCAGGTGTGAAGGGAATGGCAAGTTAGCCTGGGGGACCAGTGAATACTGTGTGGCTTATACTCTGCTCCTATAACTACTAAGAGCCAGGCTCAGTCGCCAGACCTCAGCTTTCTGAGAACAAGTGGCAACCAAGCTGGAATCCCTTGCTGCTGCCCCAGTGGCTAATGAGCCTGTGAAGCCATTTCTAGAAAAGACAATGCCTCTTTACTAAGGGGAAGGCTGGACATAGTGCATGCTTTCTGTTTTAAGTGATTCAGAATAGAAGACAGAACCTGGATGTCCCAAGAGCTCGCCAGAAACTTTAAAGGACAGCCTCCACTACAGAGGCCAGTTAGAAAAAAGCTGGTTTTCAGGCTCTGGGACCTCCTTGGTGTCTAGGGTTGTTCCAGACAGTGGAGGAAAGGCCTGCAGCCCTTAACTTTCTATGTGGCAAGCGCATGACTCTGGAGATGGCCAGCCCTCCTCTGCTGCTCCTTTGTGGTAGGGCATGTGTGGACTCCAGTCAGGTACCCTGTATACTCACACAGTAGGATAAAGCTTAGGGTCTGTAGTATGAGCCCTGGCTGGGAGGTAGAAGCAGGTGTCAAACCAAAGTTTTCTTGAAGTGTCTGAAGAAAAGACTGTCATATCCTCCTTACAAAGAGGCCAACCCCCTCCAGCAAACCCAGTCTAGGGGTTTTGTTTTTTTAAAGATTTAGTATATATATAATTTTTCATATATATAATATATACAGTGTTCTGTCTGCATGTATGCCTGTAGGCCAGAAGAGGACCAGATCTCATTACAGATGGCTGTGAGCTACCATGTGGTTGCTGGGAATTAAACTCAGGTCCTCTGGAAGAGCAGCCAGTGCTCTTAATCTCTGACCATCCCTCTCCCCCTCCTCCCCGTTTTGAGTGGTTAAGATGAGAAGATAGGACCAAAGTGTCCCAGGAGTTGGTTCCAGGGAATGTCCCTTGAGTCACTGGGGCCCACCAATAAACTTATGTGCCTTCTGGCATTCAGGGGCTAGAGTGTGAGTGTTGAGGAACAGGAGCATAGGAGCTGCCTATTGATCAGGATACTGGAAATGGCTTGCAGCTGTACAAAGGCCCTGAGGCAGGACCTCCACCTAAGTTCAGGATGTAATGGAGGAAGTCCCCGTTTTGAACCCTACCAGGAGACAAGGTACTTATCTCACAAGACTCTTGACCTTAGCCTCATATGTGGAAGGATTTTGTATCTGCTCTGAATATTACCCGTGTACTTTCCAGTCTTGTCCCTGTCTACACTTCTTCCAAGGTTGGCTTGTACCTGACAGTTGGGCACCAGCCAGACTGCCTACCTAGCACAAGTCCACCATTATGCATTCAAGCCTTAGGTCTCACCAGCCCTACCTACTCCTCCTCAAGCACAGAGGGACCTGCCCAACACCCTGTGTGGTTCAGGAGGGTCCTCTGTAATCTTGGGGCTTAAATGTTTCCCTCAGGAAAGCTGGGAGCTCAACCAGCTGGAATTCGTGGTTGGTATAAATAACACAGTGGTTCTCAACCTTCCTACTGCTGTGACCTTTTAGTATAGTTTCTCATGTTGTGGTGACCTCCACCACCACAAAATTATTTTCGTAACTATAATTTTGCTACTGTTATGAAATATAATTCTAAAGGGATCATGACCCACAGGTTAAGAACCAGTGTCCAGGTTGGGCTCAGAGTCACATATTCTGTGCCCACAGCCCCTTGGCTGTTTATGTCCAAAGCTCATGGAACCCCTGACCTGATATTCTAGAAACCCCAGGCAAGACATAGCCCTAAAGCTAGCACTATACTAAGATTTGCAGAAAGGTAGAGCCAAGACTTGGAGAGGGGCTCACACGGTCAAATGTGACTAAATTAACCAAAAGGAGAACCCAGTCTAGAGCTCCTTGGGTTGAGAGTACACACAGGCTTGTTTGTGACAGTCTTGCTGTGTTGCCTAGAATGGCCTCACCAATTCACAACCTTCCTGTCTCCATCTCTGTAGTGCAGATTACAGAAGTGTACCACCATGCCCAACTAATAGCCTGACTTAAAAGCTTAGGATTACTGATATTTGTAAAACCATAACCCTCTTTTCCTGAATCCTCCCTAGGGAACTACTTTAAACCTGCTGAAAAAGACAGTCTCATTCCACAAAGTAAACCCTTCCCAAGGCCATTCTTGTTAGATGGCTGCATAACTGCCAGGTTTTATTCAGCCTTTAGGAGAACTCCCTCCCCCTCCCTTGCCCCGCATCTCATCTGAGCATCCCTGCCTGGGACAGAACTGGAGATCTTTGTTCTGCAGGCCAGTGGATCCATCTGCTACTTGTGGCTAGACTAGCCTGACCTTGGGTATGAAGACCCTTAGTGCCTATAAGTCCCTCTCCCCACTCTACCCCCACTTTCTAAAGAAGTCTTACTTCATAGCTCTGGCTGGCCTCAAATTCAGTGACCTGCTTGCCTGTGCCTCCTAAGTGCAGGGCTAAAGTCATGTACCATCATGTCCAGCCCTTTGGGACCCTTTCAATAAAGCAGAAACATTGGGGACTTCAGTAATCAAAGCTCCACAACTGTCAGGATTCGAGTGCTGCTTGTAGGGAGGACTGAGGTCACAGTAGTCATGTACCTTGTCCCACTGTTTGGGACTCAGAGCCCCAGAGCCACTTGGCTGTAGCAGAAAGGAGCTATGTGTGCTGCTCCCATGCCCTTTGCTGGATCAAGCCACTTTACCAGTCACTGGGTATATGACATAGGCAGCAATGAAGTTGGGACACCCATAACTGAAGCCTATCTGCCACACAGGACTGAGTGTACGGACAGCACCGTGTTAGCCACTGCCTGCCCTGCATCTCCAGAAGTGACCGTCAGTCCTGCTGTGGCCGCCACACCACCAAGCAAGGCAGGTCCTCCCGCAGCCACTGTAGTTGTCTCTTCCTCAGTGGCTATTGCAGTGCCCCCAGGGCCAGTCATGGCAGTAACCACAGCAGCCCCAGCCATAGTTGCCACCTTGGGGACAATGACAAAGGACAGGTGAGTAGGTTAACCAAAGAGGGTAGGGTGGGATTGGATGAACCCCAAGGGCCCACATGCTTCCAACTCTGCCTTTCCCCATTTATGCAGGAAGACAGATGCCTTGCCAGAAGGAGCTGCCTTAAATGGTCCTGTGTAACTGCTGCCACCAGCTATGGCCCGCCCTGGTCAGGCTGCTTCCTTTATCAAGAAAACTACCTGGTGATGCAATTTTTTTTTAATTTAAAATAAATGCTGCATTTGGTAAAGCTGGCAGTTGGAACTAGTTGGATGACCCAACTCACATCTCTCCTGCCTGCCCTTGGTCCCACTGGAAGACAGGATGCTCCTGGCCACCCCCAGATCCAGGCCTTGGTACGGCAATGAAGTCCCTGACATGCAGCTTCCACCTGCAAGAGTTGGGAAGGGAACAAGATCCTGAGGTGCCAGCATTCAGATGGGCAGGAAGGGTGTGGATCTGCAGGCTCTGGTTTCACCTGTATTTTTTAATGAACGCATGGAGGAAAAGCCGTTTTTTTTTGCACTTTGTACCCAGCTATACAGTACAGGGTCTCCCTTGGCTCAGGGCAGATGCAAAGGCCTGAGTTGGAGAGACCTGATCCCCACAAATGCATGGGGGTCTGGCACTAGTTTGGCCACATAAGGTCAAACCCCAGTTCTAGCTGCCCAGGGGTTCCTGGGAGCTGGCACTGAATTAGGCTGCAAATTTTGACTGCCTTAAAAACAAAAGACCCTCTGGACCAGATGGGGTTGTCTCTGTGATCAGCAGGGTGGACTGGCACACTGGAGTGGGTGGTTAGAGGTGCCTGGTAGTAGCCAACATCAGCCATGTAAGAGTGGACACAGCGGGGCACTGTGAGGCTGAGACAGGGCAGGCCCAGATTGTCCTGAAAGAGTCTCAAAGTCTATATTGACTTTTTTTTTTTTTTTAATGTTCTGACCTTCTGACAGGGCATCCAACCCCCAATAAAAAGTATCATTCTTACTGAAAAACTGTGTATTATTAAGCTGCAGATGTTTGGCCCAGCCTCTGTGGACACCTTTGCTATCCCAAGTTCATTCACAGTAGTTGGGTCTCATGTTGAAACAGAAATGAAAAGCTCTACTTGAACAGTCAGACTTGCGACATCCATTTTCTGGCTTACCCAACCCAACCCCAGGCTCATCCTGGGAAGTAAGTAACTCAGCTCCAAGGGTCACAATCCTCCCTCTCAGCAGCACCTTTACGTCTGTCTTCAATGGGCCCTGTGGCTCTCTCCGCCAGCATTCACCTGCTCAGGTAGTAGTACCTCAGCTGCACCCCCATTTCTGTTTTAAAACCTGAAATGTGCAAAAAAGCAGGGCCTTTCCTCCCTAGAATGTGTCCTACTGATGGATGTCCTGAATCCTGGTCTAACTCAGTTCCAGGGAAGAACTTAAGATCATCCCATGCCCAGTTGTAGGGAATAGAAGTAGTGATGATATAGCACCAGAGCTCATGGGGGTTCAAAGTCACTGGTGGCTTCAACCTCCCACCACAGAAGGGTCACATCTCTGGCATCTTAACTGGGTCTTTCCTTTTTGCACCTGCTGCTCACCCCTCCACCTTAGAGACAGGCAGGATCCAGATCACCAAGTGGTTTGCCCTCAACACCAACAGCCATCCTGGGACATTTCTCCGATCTCTGCAGCACCCATACCTCTCTGCCCACCTTCTTCCCCAGCCCTGGCTGCAAGTACATGGCTAATGACATATAGTTTTGGTGGGGTTCACAGGCAAGTAGGAAAGGAGAGTAATAACAAGCCCAGCAATAAAAATCATCAACACAGTGTCCTGAGATGGGATGATCAGGGGCCTCTATGGTAACCCCAGGGGAGGAAGAGGAGTAGGTGTAGACGGCATAAGACCCGTGATCTGCGACCTATAGATCACTATGGGTGTTGCCTCTTAGCCACATTTCTGCTTTCCTAGCTGCCTTAAAGACCTTTTCTCCCTATGGGCCCATGTTCCTTTCTGTCCAGAGTGTATGGCCTTTGTCCTTAGGCTTCAGAATAGTTTTCCAAAGTCTTTCACTCTCCTTCTACAATACCCTGGAGCCTCCTTATGTCAATTGATGTTCCAGAGCTATTTGGGCAGGAAAGACAGATTTCTTTTCTGACGTGGAGGCCTGCAGAAATTGGGTGGCCATTCACTAGCAAGAGTGTCATGAAGTCCCTTCCTTGCAGCAAAGCTGCTCATGACCACAGGATCTTGGAGGAAGATGGACTCAGGCTCCAGAAGAGGCATAAGAAAGACAGCAACCCTCTACCCACTCAGTAACCCTTTGCCCATTCAGAAAACCCCAAGGTTGGGACAGAGGAGCCTTTGTGGGCAGACCCATGACACACTCGCTGATGCAGGTAGGAGTGTGTCGTTAGTTCTCTCTTTATATAGACTCTGGTTCTAGAAACAACAGCACAGCCAGCCGGCCAGGGCCAGCACACTGATGGGCCGGGTGGGGTGGACTATTTACAAGCCCAATGCAGGGCTGTACCATGGCCGCGTCCCTAAACGGCTCAGCCATGACACCACAATAAGTTAGAGCTGGCCAGGTGGGGCGGGGTGGGGGCTGTACACACAAGTGCTAGGGGGCTCAGGGCCTCAAATACTGTCGAGGGCCGGGGCTGTAAACATGGCCGGGGCGGCCCTGCCCACCCCTAGTGGTCTGTAACGACTGGAAGCAGAGCAGCCCGGGCAGGGCCGGGAGGGGTCAGGCATCCGACAGGCAGCTCTGGATCCGGTCCACCCACTGCTGGGCCGAGGGTACATCCTGGGCACAGAAGTTGTAAACGCGACGTGTTGTCTTCACCTGGGAAGAGCAGGTTACTGACTCCACGGACCCTACAACTCCAAGCCCCGTCCCAGGTGTTCCCCACCCCTTGGCAGAGGCTCACATCAAAGAAGGCCTTCTCATCAACAGTCTTAGGGGCACCTATGGTGGGTGTGCCAGGTGCCACAGCTTCCACTTCTGCCAGGTCAATGACACCCTTGCATTCTGTGTCCACTCGGTGGTCATAATAACGCAGCTGGGGTGAGGAGTAAGACGCACAGAGTTAGGATAGGCCTATCTTCCATTGTTTCCCTTGTCCCTGCCACTCATCACTCACCTGGTGCTTGGTCTTGTCTAGGACAAACCAACGGGCCTTCCAGGGCTTCATGAAGGCTCCTTTCTTGTAGAGAGTGCCCTCATAGGACCTGCATTTGTATCAGAATCAGGACTGAATTAACTATCAGGTGGGGGGACTACCTGTAAAAATTAGATGATGGGTTGGTCCCTCTGTAGTCATCATGTGACAGACGCTGGTCCCAAACACCAGAACTTTAAGGGTGTTGGAGAAGCAGCCCCATGAGACACATACACTCCCCATCTCCAAAGAGGAGGAGGAGAAACAGTCAAATCTATGGAAGCCACCAGAGTAAAATGACCCTTCCAGGCTCAGGGTAGAATGGATCCTGCCTGGCCCGTTTCATCTAGTGGCAGTCTTATAGGTACCCCTTAACTCCATCTCAGCCCTGCTATAGTCACCAGTTCTACAACCCAAACTTCTGATTCTGACCTCTGCTTAGGCAACTGTCATAGCTTCTACAAGTCCTTCTACCTAAAGAAAATACTAAAGCTCCCCAAAGAACCTAGCCCCACTAGAAAGTCATGCATGGGTCCCAGTCCAGAAGTAGCTATGCAACAGCAGGAGATGCCTCTCACACCTGTTCTCACTCTCAGCTGTCTGGAATTGGCTGTACAGGGTGCTGGTGCTCCGTCGGGCAGCCTGACGAGAGCTGGATGTGGTTGAGCTGCTACTCTGGTCACTGTCCAGGCTGAGGCTCAGAGTAGAGCCCACAGGTCCTTCCTGTAGATACACACCTAATGATCGGCGGTGGTGGGGCACAGTTGACACCAGTAGTGAGCTAGGAGTACCCTGGAGGAAGCAAGAATGGAGTTTTATCAAGGCTGACCAGCCTCCATCTCCTGGCAACACACATACTTGGTGTTCCTCGGCCCAGCCTACTAACCCCACCCTACTCACACGTCCATCTTGCCGGCCCTCAAGGCGCTGCGCAGCCTTTACCCGGTCCCAGGTATCTTTCCAGCGTTCAGAAGGTCGGCCTAGCTCTGTCTCCAACCGCTGCAGCTCCTGGGGAGAATTAGTGAACATATTCTATATGGATGGACATCTTCCTAGACCGAGATGGAGGGGGGAGGGCCTTGGGCTTCCCATAGGGCAGGGTATCCTGCCCCATCTTAAAGAAGCAGGGGGAGGGTGGTGGGGTAGTAGGGGAGCGGGAGGGCCGAGAACAAGGGGAGTAAATGTAAATTCTTGTTTTAACAATAATAAAAAAAAAAACATAAAAAAAAGAATATCCAGGGGCTGGAAAGACAGCTCAGCAACTTAGAACACTTGTTCTTAGAAAGGAGCTGGGTTTGATGCCCAGTATCTATATGGTGGTCACAAATATCTGTAGTTCCATGGACCCAATAGGTAGCTCTAGAAGATTCGACACCATCTTCTGATCTTTGTAAGTACCAGGCATAAGTACGGTACATACACATGCACACAGGCAAAACAACCATACACATAAGAATTTTTTTTAAATCTAAAAAAATATTTTAAAATGAAACAAATGACAGTAAAAAACTCCAGACTGGGAGGGCACAATGGCTTACCCTGTGAAGGTGTTTGCCACCAAGCTTGTCAACTGAAGTGCAACCTTAGGACCCACATGATGGAATATGAAAATTGACTCCTGAAAGCTGACTCTGACCTTCTACCCGCACACATACACAGACACACTAAATAAATAAATGTAAGCTGGGCAGTGGTGGCACACACCTTTAATGCCAGCACTCAGGAGGCAGATATAGGCTAATCTCTGTGAGTTACAGGCCAACCAGGGCTCTACAGCAAGATCCTATCTCAAAAGATAAAAATAAAAATGGCATTATAGAGTTCACAAGGATATGAATAAACACTGATTTTAGTGTAAGTAATGCACACCAGAAAACAATATAATATCTTAAAACAGTGTAGTGTGTAGGTTTAATCAGTATTCTCTCAGTGGGAGTGCAGGGTAGAGTGGGAGCTTGAATGTAAAAAGTTGCCACATCTGAATTGTGTATTTAGAAAAAATACCCCTTAAAAACAGCAACATTTGGGCTAAGTGTAGTATAGTTCAGTGGGAGAGCATTGCTTCCCACACACAAAGTCCTGGACTCAATATCCAGCACCACTATATAACTAAAAAGAAGGAAAAAGGAGTGGGAAGCAGGTAGGGGTAGGCAAAACCAGGCACTGTGTTTCTTTCCCATGTAGTTCTAGCTACCTGAGAGGTTAAAATAAAAACAGAGGAATCACTTGAGCCCAGGAGTTCAAGGTCAGCCTAGGGAAACACAGCAGTGTCACCTCTTAAAAACCAATGGGAAGCCGGGCGGTGGTGGCACACGCCTTTAATCCCAGCACTCGGGAGGCAGAGGCAGGTGGATCTCTGTGAGTTCGAGACCAGCCTGGTCTACAAGAGCTAGTTCCAGGACAGGCTCCAAAGGCCACAGAGAAACCCTGTCTTGAAAAACCAAACCCCCCCAAAAAAAACAATGAGAGTTGAGGTGGTAGTTTACAAATGTAACCCTTAAACTGAGAGGCTGAAGCAAAAGGATCAGGAAGGAGCTCAAGGCCCTCTTTCACTATTAGAACTGTCTGAAAGAATAAAAATAGCGGAGCACAGTGGCATTTGCCTTTAGTCCCATACCTCATAGACTGAAGCAGAAGGATTACTGAGTTTGAAGTCAGCCTGGAATCAGGTCAACTTGGGCTAGAATGAGACCCTGCCTCAAACCAACAAACCAAAATAACAACAAACACTTTAGATAGATGATAGATAGACAAAGGCAGATGGACGGACAGAGAGGATATGATATATAAACAGCTATGTACCATGTATGCACATGGCTCAGTGGCAGAGCACTTGCCATGTACATACATACAGGGTACTGGACCTGATTCCCTCATCTACAACACCACCAAAAGGAAAGAAGGGGTGGGGGAACATTTTCAGACAAAAATAAAAGTTTGAGGGAATGTATAACCAGCAAATCTTTATTACAGGAAATACTGGAAGTTTTTAAGACTGAAAGGAACTGGTATTAGACTAGATATAAACAGAAAAAAAAAGTGATTATTAGAAGCTAGACTGGAATATGCCTGTTCTTCCAGCTACTGAAGAGACTGAGGCAGAAAAATCTTACAAATTGTAGCCAGCTAGAACAACTTAAGAGAGACCTTGTCTCAAAATTAAAAAAAAAAAAGACTCAAGTTATAGTTATACCTCAGTTGGTAGAGCACTTGTCTAGCATATATAAGGTTCTGAGTTCAATTCTCAGCACTGGAAAAGAAAAGGAGAGGAGAGAAAAGAAGGGATACTGGGAATGTCAAAAAATAGCTTTTCTCTCATTTTTAAAACAAAGTTAACAAAATAAAGTATTATGTGCATTGATGCCATAGAAAAGTTAAGTGGCTGGGAGCTCACCAACTCCAGCTGGACTGGGAAGGAACAAGCATAGGAGCAAACTAGTCCCTCTGAATGTGGCTGACAGTTGTATGGCTGGTGCAGGCAGTGGGGCCACTGGCAGTGGCACTGGGAATTGACTCTGCTGCATGTACTGGCTTTTTGGGAACCTATTCTC
This sequence comes from Dicrostonyx torquatus, assembly GCA_028555095.1. Taxonomy (NCBI): domain Eukaryota; kingdom Metazoa; phylum Chordata; class Mammalia; order Rodentia; family Cricetidae; genus Dicrostonyx; species Dicrostonyx torquatus. The sequence continues at coordinate 1,142,555 of JAQHUG010000413.1, forward strand.
TTTCAATGTATACCTTGCTTGCTCAGCCTAGATATAGTAGGGAGGGCCTTGATGAACCTTCCACATAGCAAAGTGCCTTACCCTCTCTTAGGATTAGAGGAGGGGTGGGGTGGGAGGGTGTGTAGAGGGAATGGGAGGAGGGAAGGGAGTGGAAATTTGGATTGGTATTTTTTTTTTAAAAAAAAATCTAATTAAAAAAAAAGTGGCTTCAGTAACAGCAGGTCGAGCTGATTGAGCTGACAACAGAAATAAAGGACTCTGCTGATCTTTTTACTATCATTCTCTGTACCTTCATTCACAAAACTCTCTCTCTCCCCCCACCCTTCTTTCTCTCTCCCTCAACCCCTCCCTCCTTCCCTCCCCTCCATGTCTCTTCCAGTAATAAGCCCTCTGGACCAGGTCCCTCTAAGGTGCTCACATAGTCTTGAAGGAAACACAGCCAGCACAGAGGAGTGTAAACTCTCTCCTGCTTAGGATCTGAGGCCCACACCCTTCTGACTACTCAGCCCGATGAAGCAATGAGGGAGGCCATGCCACAGACAGGTCCTGCCATCCTGTACACTGTCCCAACTACCACACACCAACTACTAACAACTCATTTGGCCCTTTTTCCTTTCAAAAGGTTTCTGCCCTTGTTTGATTCTGATTCCTGAGCAGATATGCCCAGAAAAGGTGGCAAGTGGGAGGTGACAGTGTCTCTCTAAGGTCCAGGGCTGGAACTCAGATGAGTTGTTACTCACTGACAACTAAGCAGACATAAAATGGTTCCTGGAGAAACCCTGCCCACACTAATGCCCTGGTGCTGCCTAAGTTACTTAAAGCAAGGTACTAGAGTGTATATGTAATCTATACCACAAAGGTCCATGGGAAAGTAAGATTGGTCCCTGGGTAACAGAATAGGAAGTGATGCAATTTTAAGGGGTGGGGACTGGTGGAAGGTCCCTGGATCATAGAGAACTTGGGAGATTCTGCTATGATGTGACCAAGCCAAGAGACTTACCAGAACTGAGTATACGCCCTTGAGCCTCCAAAACTGCAAGCTAAATAAATTCTTCTACCTTGTAAATTAGCCTATCTCCAGTATTTCCTTATAGTGACCAAAGCTGACTAATATACCAGGTCAAGGGATATATATATATATGCCAAGAGCAAAAACCAGGTCCTGGGTCTTGAGAGTATCTGACACGTGCTTCCTCATCACTACTATCTGCAAACATCTGTCAGCATGGGACAGAGACCTAGGAACCACAACTACCCCAAGTAAGCAAGCAGTTCATATGGTGGCAGAGTCAGAGCCACGCTAGTCCCTGAGGGACATACACACATATGCACAGGCATGGCCCTGGTGTCTGAACAAGTGGAAGGAGAAAAAGAAGACCAGGCCCTACTCTGGAGCAGCACACACCTCCAGTAGGCGTGAGATGGCATCAGGCTGGACTCGAGGGCGGCTGTCATAGCACGGCCATACCACACGGCGCCTGCTCTGAGGAGCACCTCCATCAGGCCGTTCCTCTTCTGGAGGCTCAGGGGGCCCCTGGGCCAGCTCCCAGTCATACGGGGGGCCTTCAGCCAGCGTCTCCTCAGTGTAGAAATCCCACACTTTCAGATTGGACACGTTGCTGTAGGGTCGCAGCACCTGGGAGCAAGCCTTATGTTCAGAAGCTGGGCCATGCAGGAGCTGCTGCCCCAGCCAGCCCCCCATTCACCTCTGTGTCCTCGGGTGCATATGTGTAGTTGTAGAACATGGGGGTCCTCTTGCTCAACCGGTCCACATACTCCCACACAGACCTGCATGCCAGCTGGCCCCTGCGTTCACCTTTCTCCTCATACAGCAGCCCTGCACAAGAGCAGCACTGAGTTTAGGCCCCTCTAAGCCAGGGTTGCCCCAGATTTCCTTCTTCCTACATACCCAGCTCAATACGCTCATAGTCAGAGTCCAGCAAGAAGGTCCGAAAACGGCGGGATGCATGGTGGTAACCGAGGAACTTGAGGTAGAACTGACTGAACTCAAACTCCATGGGGAACTGCAAATGGACCTGTATGAAGCAGTGGGTCAGAGGTCAGGTCAGGGAAGCACTGCTCAAGCCTACCCACATGGAAACCTGCCTACCTCAAGCCTACCTACCCACCTGGTGTACACAGTCTAGGAACTGGAGGAAGACGGGTGTGAAGCCACTGCTCTGCCCAGCTAGGGTGTGGGCCCCACGGTGACTGAAACGATGACCAAAGGACAGCCACTCCTTTTCCACCAGCAGGCGGAAGCCCTCCAGAGTGCGGTAGAAGGGGTCTGAGAGCAGCTGCACCAAGGACACCACCTGCCAGCACCACCAGATATCAGGAGGACATCTGAGGACCCTCCCCCACCCCCTTCCTGGCATCTGCCACATACCTGAGTGGTGATGTCCCAGCCATCCTCCAGGCTTACCAGGACAGAGGAGCCTGAGTCTAGCAGCTCCACTACCAGCACCGATATCTGCAGCAGCTTATGTATCTGCAGGGACAAACAATCTTTGGACACTACAGCCAATCAGGCCCCAGAGGCTCACAATTCACCGAATCCTTGTAAGGCCAATAGTACCTATAGTACTGGATAGACATGATCTGCTCTGCTCTGCTCTGCCTGGCTCGGCTCATGCTTGCATCGTTCTCCCAGCCTGCCCACCCCTCCCAGAACCCCAGTGACAAGGAAGACAGATTCAGAAGTCCCTGTCCTTGCTGGGTATGGTAGAAGATGCCTATAATCCCAGCACCTATGAGGACTGATTGCCACAGCTCTAGGTCAGTCAATGCTATATTATAGGGCCCTGTCTCAAAAAGAGAGTAAGTTCCTGCCCTTCAGGTGTCCAGAAGTCCCATCCCTAAGTGCTCTAGTTGTCACAGGACATCAGTGACACAACACCCATTTCCATTCTCTAAAAAAGACAAAGCAGCAGAGGGCCCTGTTCCACAAGTCGAGTTCCACAGTGGAAATCAAACCCCCCTGAACACAGCAAACTGGCTCCAACATCCCTTTCACTGTTGGTCTGCCCAATTTCCTATAGGCCCCGACTGTCAGTTGCCTCCCAGACACCATGATACTACATAGGAAATGCCCATCACCTCTCCCTCCTCCTAGTACCCAACATAGCAAATAAGCAAACTCAGACCTAGAGGTAGACCTAGCACTCAGGGTGGGCAGAGAGGCAGAGACAGTGCAGAGACCTGAATCAGCCATTCCGAGTCCTCCAGTGAGCGCAGAAAGGAGGCTGAGCTGGACTCAACGGCAGGGCAACCAGGTACACAGGCCTTCAGCAATTTCTTGAAGCTGGCTTTTACCTGCCTTGCCTCAAACACCTCAATAGGCACCAGTTCCCACTGTTGCAAGGGATCTGGGCGCACACCCTGGAAGAAGGCCAATGAAAAGCTGTAAGCCAAACCTAGCCCTGGGTTCCCTGCCTAGCCCTGTGCCCTATCCTAGTTACCTTGAGCTGAGCTTTGTCACCAATGATGTAGAGGGCTGCCCGCTGTGGTCGCAGGAAGCCAGAATCAGGTGGAGCTCCATTGGTGTGGGGGGTGCTGAGGAGATCTCTACCAGCTAGCCTAGAGCCCACATCAGTACCAAGCCCACTGCTGCGACCACTGGCTCGGACACTGCTCCATTTACCTGCAAAGGAGATAACAAGTAAGCACTAGATTGAGGTCTGGGCACCACTTACCTGGGGCTGGCTGGGCCTGGCCTCCAGGGAGGGGACTGAATTTCCAGGCAGGGCAGAGTGGTCAGCAGGCCATGAGAGGGAGCAGGGCTGGAACACACAGATGCTAAGGCACATGGGGTGTGGCCTATGTTAGTGTCTGGAGTGGGCTCAGATGCTGGGCAAGTAAGTAACTAGGGCTAGGAGGAGGCAGTTGTGCTAGTCGTCACAAAGGGGGCATTAGTGCTGGGTGTGGAGGGAGATATTAGTGCCTAAGACATATTCATACTAAGGAGCCATCAGTGCCAGGTAAGAGGAGAGCCCCATTACGGTACCTCGGGACGCAGTCCATCTGGAGGCCGAGGCCGCCATAGGGTTGGACAGCGTGGTGACCCTGGCTCGGGGGCTGGGCACTGAGGGCACAGCAGAGAGAAGGCTCAGGTTTGGTCCCAGGCCTAGGTTGCCAGAAGCTCCCACCAAGCCCCACTCCCAGGGGTCAGCAGCAGGATGGGCCCTTGTCTGGTCCAGGCAAGTGTTCTTCCCACCAGGGGCAGCTAGGCATTGAGGGTCTGTGATGCTGGAAAGGGTCAGGCTTTGCAATACAGGGCTCTTCTTCAAACAGCTCCAAGCAACCTTATCTTCCTAGACCCTCTTCCTTTAGTTTAAGCCAGGGACTGTTTGATAGACAATTCCTGACAGAAGTGTTCAGCCTTGCCCACCTCAAGAAGTACCTGACAGCCTTAGTCTGGAGGAGACCTATAAGCAACTAGAAGAAAAAAGAAAAGCCAGAGGGCTAGGAGGACAAATTAACCTACAACACGAACAGATCTGAGTCCTAGGACTACACCAGGCACAGTTACAGGCTAGGACAATGTGGCGATGTCTGGGAAGAGCCTGAGTCACACCTCAGGTTTACCTATGTAGAGGCCTCATGCAGGACACAGAAAAAGGTGTGAAGCAAGACATTTCCCCATTCAATGCAAGGATCACTATGGCCAAACTCAAGGCCAGTCTTCTACACCCTGACCTCTCTGACAACCCCACACTACAGATGACAATTACCCAGCTTGCAGTGCAGATAGCATCAGACTTCTTAGGTTGCAAGCTGGAAATCCACATAGGGTTGAGGGAAGCCAAACTCCTGATCATCACAGGACAGTCAGGGAGGGTGACCCTACACTCTGAATTTATACCAGAGCTAGCAACAGCAGCATTGGAGAAGGCTAGAGATGTCCAGGGGGACACTAGGGAAGGTGCAGGCTGACACTTTCTGAGAGGAAGATGCTGCCTGAAGGTGCCACTCAGGATTTCTGGCAGAAAAGCAGGCTAAAGGACACATTTAACCACACAGAAATCAGATATTCCCAGGGAACTGCACCATGGGTCAATCTGGTCCATCCTCAGACTGGAGTCACCTGGTGACCGTGAGAGCAAACCTGCTGCCCTGTCCTCAGCACATGTTCACAAGAGATGAAGACAAACACTGGTGAAAACAGATCAGAACCGCGGGTTCAACAGGGAGTGAAGAAGCCTGGAGCAGAGTGGTTACAAAGTTAAGGGCAGACAGCTGCAGGCAAGGATAGACCTAGCCTGGCTCACACTTTTAATCTCATCACTTGGGAGGCAGAGGAAGGTGGGTCTCTGTGCTCAAGGCCAGCCTGGCCTAAAGAGTGAGTTCCAAGACAGCCAGGGCTACACAAAGAAACTGTTTCAAAATAACAACAAAAGAACAACAGACCTGGGAATTCAGCTTATAGGAACTAGATAGACAAGACAGACAGACTTAAGAACCCTGGGCTATACAAGATGGCTGTGTTCATGTGAGGTGCTACTAGCCTAAAAGCCATTAGAACCACTATGCTTTCAGGAACTAATCTCAGAAGAGAACATGAAGCCCCAAAACTTCAAGGGGGAGGGGGACACAGGGAACTTGAGGTTAAGGCCTGGCATACAGCTACCATCTGTTAAACATACAAGATGGATTGGGGCAACTCCCAAGTGATACTGTCACATTAGTTTAGTAAGATGGACTCTGTAGCTTATGGTTCAAGAGCCTGGCAGACCTAGTGCTGAGAGATTTCCAAGCACAAAGACCCAACTTGACACACGTTAGGCTTAGTATGCAAGTTAGAATCAAAGAATCAACTGCTAAGGACCCCAACATTTACCAGCCAGCCCCTGAGAATGAGCCAGAGAAGATCAGTGCCCATAACCCACAACTCACTTGTCAACCAGCACTGGCTACAGGTTATCTGCCCTCATAGATTAGCATCAAGAGCACACACATGGTACCACTCTTTTAGTGCTGGCACCTAGACCCACTATGCAAACACAGTCCAGCCCAAAGCTAGTGCTGGGCAGCAAGTTCCAGGCAGCAAAAGAAGGGGCTCAACTAATAGCCAGAGGCACACACCTGATCTCTGGGCCTCCTTCAGACAACAGACCCAACTCATAATGATAGAAGACACTGCACACAATTATGATGATAGCAGTTCTCAAGCAGGGAATTGTGTGGGTGCCTCACAATTTCCTGGTCAGCATGGGAAGAAGGTTGGCCTTGTTACCCCTTTAAGTGCTTTCAGGCTGCCATGGAGGTATATACTGGAGAAGGGATGACAAGGACAGTGAGAGCAGTGCAGACAAGAACCAAAGAGCCAGGACAAAAAAGCGTGAAGGTCAACTAATGGACAGAGGAACAGTTGGAAGGGGACAGGATAAAGGAAGGATAAGAAAATGACTTTAAGCCGGGCGGTGGTGGCGCATGCCTTTAATCCCAGCACTTGGGAGGCAGAGGCAGGCAGATCTCTGTGAGTTCAAGACCAGCCTGGTCTACAAGAGCTAGTTCCAGGACAGGCTCCAAAGCTACAGAGAAACCGTGTCTCAAAAAACCAAAAAAAAGAAAAAGAAAAAGAAAAAGAAAATGACTTTAAGGATATTCCAAGGGCTGTAGGCAGAAGCAAAGATAGCAAGGTATGGATGGAGCATCTGTTGGACCTAGGGCCTCTGGTCTAAGGAAGGAGAGGGAATGGACAGGTTTATGGTCAGAGGAGAGAGGGCCTCAGGACACTCACCTGGTCTGGGCAGTATTCCTGCCCTGTCCCAGAACACGGAGAAGGGTCCCTCTCTTTGTCCCATAACTAACATCCACAATCAAGACAATTCTGCCCTGCTGATTAGCCCACCATGAACACTGCCACAGCCTCAAAGTCCTCTTTTCTCTATGGCCACCATCCACCCAAAAGCACCCTCTCACCGTGACCACCCATGTGGGCGGAGGAGAAGCTACTAAGTGTGTTTCGTCCTGATGAATCAGCATAACGGGGCATGGAGCTGACCACAGCCTGCAGGTACTTCTCTTGCTCTAAGCTGCTGGAATCTGTCTGGGCCTGGCCTGAAAAGGAGAAGGTGAAGCTGCAGCTGAAGGAGATGGAGACTGGACAGGCAGGGTAGGCAGACACAGGCAGAACAAAGGAGGAGTACCTGGAGAAGGTGTATTCTGGGCCTTGAAGAGACCAACAACACCCTTGCCATGCAGGCCCCCAGAGCGTAGCAACACAGCCTTGGAGCGCCCACTGCGCCAGCAGACCACAGGGAAGCGGTTTTGGCGGTAGCAGCGGGACACACGCTGCAAGGCATTGTCCTGGATGCTCTGGGGAACAATCAGCAATCCTGGATAGCTGCAGGAGTTGGAGGTATCATGAGGGTAGTTCTAAGGACCTGCCCCTTTGCCTACCCACAGAGCCTTACACACTATGTAAGAAGAGTCAACAGGGTAAGCACAATGGAACAGATCCATGGCTCTCAGAATCTGAAGGCCAAAGGCACTTTATACTTATCCAGGTGCCTTCAACAAACCTACAGCCCAACCCTCTATTCACCTCCTGCCCATGCTCCTTATTTCTCCAGGATCCATGGCTAGGACCCATGGCAAGCAGGGAAGATATCCAAGCACTGTCTACCACCCTAGTCAGCCCTGGCAAAATCTTCCTGGCGTGTCCTAGCCAGCCCTCACCTGCGACATATGGCATACATGCGATTAACAGGAGAGATGCGAAAGGGCTCAGACTTGGCCCGGCTCAGGCTGCTGCTCAGGGTACCTAGTCCAAGGCGCTGGTAGTCACGGCAACACGCCCGTTCCACCAAGCTGCTCATGGTCATGCGGTCAGAGGGCTTCAGGGCTGAGGACGGGGTCAGTGTGCTGGGCTCCAGCTCCTCTGACACTGCAAACAGTATAGTTAGGAGTCATCTCTAAAGACTCTCAACCCAGCCCAGCCTCCGTGGGACCATCTCTAAAGACCCCCTCAACCCAGCCCAGCCTCCATGGGACCATCTCTAAAGACCCCCTCAACCCAGCCCAGCCTCCATGGGACCATCTCTAAAGACACCCCCCCCAGCCTCCACGGGATCATCTCTGATAGAGAACACACAGATTTCCCTGACCCTGCTCCCACCTGAGATCTCGTCCTCCTGGTCCTCAGGGGGTGGCTGGCCCCGATGCTCCCAGCCAGGGGGGTTATATTTCTTCCTAGTAACATACTGCCGCCCAATGGTCTTCTTAGCATTCTTCACCAGGTTCCGGGACAGGGTTCTGGGGTATAAAAGTCCAAGAGCAATGAGAAAGCAGGAAGTCCAGAAGACTATACTAGGTGCACAGCAAGCAACTGGCTGCTCTGGCTCTGGGACTCAACTCCATACCTGAGTGAAGGACCCTTGTCCTTAGCAACCCGTGGCGGCCGGCCAGGTGTTTGGGCTGAGCCAAGTGTGAATGCAAAGGTACCCCTGATATCTGGTGGGTACCGAAGCTTGTGTAGCTGCTTGCGGAAGAGCTCGGCACTGTCAGATCCCACCTCCTCATCAAAGGCCATTTTCAGCAGCTGGGTCAGACAAATAAACCCTCAGGGCTCTAAGTGGCCATTAGGCTCCTCCCCAGTCAGATAGCATTCAGTTCATAGACTCCCTTCTTATGGCATGTACACCACAAACTGTGCCTTTTAAGGAAAGACATCATGTCCGTGCAACTCAGGGTCCAATGCGTATAAACTGAAAATTTCAGTGGCTACTTGATGAGGTCTCAGCTTAGACAGTTCACGCAAAACTTGGGACTCAAAGGTCAATGCCCCCAGGATAAAGACAAATACGCAGAAGCCACTATTTCAAAAGGTCACATGATACCAAGCTGAGAGCCAATGTGACAGCCCCACATCAACAACCCACTGGCACGAACCCACTTATAGAGCTCACACTAGATGCAGGGGACAAAAGTCTACTCACCTGGAATGTGCAGGAACGGAGCTGCAGACCATCCTGCAGAAGCTGGTCCACAGGGGTCTGGACACTAATGCGCTTCTCCTTGGTCAATGCAGCCACGGGGAAGGAGCGGACTACCACTTGCTCCCCCACTTAAACAGGTTAAGCAGTCAGGAGGAGAAAGGAGAAGAAAGGGATACATATCTCAGGGTACCAGATATGGAAGTCTTGGATGGGTAGGGAAGGAGCACATTGGCCTATCTCCTATAGGGCTTTGATTCTTTGAGGAAAGGGAAGGGAAAAGGGAGTCTTATCTACTCCAAGTTCTAGGGAAGCACAGAAAAAAAGGCTTACCCAGGGGGTCAGTAGGCATCCCTGTGAAGATGACGCGGTATGTGGTAAGGAAGACAGCACCCTCGGCTGGAAGTAGTGCAGGGCCCCCTCCACTGCCTCCTACACCCTCCTCACGCCCATCTGGCAGCAGGTATACTCGAAGGCCGTCTAAGACACACTCCTCACCAGGCAACAGGCGTGGCCTCAGCAGCTTGGGCTGTTCAGGAAACAGCAGAACTTAGAGCATAATCCAGACCTTGAGTACCCACAGCCTGTCAGCCACTACTCACCTTCTGTATGGGGGGTAACCTCTTGCTCTCTCGGTGTACAGCCTCCAGGGTCTCAATGTGCATCTGGACAATGTCTAGGGGAGAGCAGGTCTCATACCCTGGGCCCCTACAGCCACCCATCTGAGAAGTACTCCCAAGCCTAGTCCTACCATACCTGGTACCATGACATGCAATCCCTTGAGGTGGTCGCTGGTGACTCCACTCTCCGTGCAGACCTTGTCCACAAAGCGGTTGATGAAGCGGACCACAGCCCCAGCTACATCACATGTCTCTGCATCTTCAAAGCCACTCTCTGTGTCATAGCTCTCAGCAACACTGCCCGCCATGCTAGACCAAGAGGGGGTGTGTGGGCACCAGCACCACCACACCCCCACCAGAAGCCTTATCCCTGGCCCAGGCCTCACCACTGGCTCCACCCCACCTGTTGGTGACCAGACTGTTGCTGGCACTCTCCAGGTCTCCCAACCCTGCCCGCTCCCGCAGCAGTCGGCTCTTGCTGCTGTCCAGAGGCAGCAGAAGGTAGCTCATGCGGTTGGCATAGTGGATGGCCTGGCTGAACACAGTGCTTTCCTCCTTCTGTACCAGCTCCTGCTGCTTCTCACGGCTTAGGGTTGGCCATAGGCGCCGCTGCTCTGAAGCCACATCCAGGGCAGATCGTTCATCATCCTGAGACTGTGTTTCCCCAACGTCCTGTCACAGTACCATACTAAGCTGGGACCAAAGTATCTGCCTGCCCCCAACCCAGCCCAGACCCAAGAAGTCCTGCACACCTGGGAGGGGCTCACACGATCATCAGAAGGCTCCAGGTATAGGGCCCGGATATGGGTCTGCACATCCCCATAGAACATGGCCTCCCAGAACTGTGGTGTGCTCCACACTACATGCTCCTGCACACAGCTGTACGCAAACTGTGTCACCCCTGGGCTCAGCTTCTACAGAAATGAAGTTGGAAAAGGTCATGTGCACATAAGCAGGCGTAGACTAGAGAGGAAGCCTAGCCCCACCACACTCCCAACACTTACCCGGCAAAAAGCTGTGACCAGTGGCAGCAGTGCAGCTGCAACGCCATGCTCATCCAGAGAAGTACAGTCCTGTGAGCAGAGCCGTGAGTGATAGGGAGCCCCTCTTAGAGAGCGTCAATCCTACCTCTCTGGCCATCACAGACCAGTATTTCCTACCACTGCCACCTGGAACTATTGCCTGAGGTTTCAAAGTCAGCAACAAGGACTCCTTTCAGCTCCCATTCTCCATAAACTACTGACCTCCCTCGCATCACACGGGAGACCCCTGCACCCCCTTTTCACTCTCACATCATGATCAGAGTCTCTCATAACTGTCAGAATCACAGAGCCACGGGCTGGAGAGATGGCTCAGAGATTAAGAGCACTGACTGCTCTTCCTGAGGTCCTGAGTTCAATTCCCAGCAACCATGTGATGGCTCACAGCCATCTATAATGAGATCTGGTGCCCTCTTCTGGCATGCAAGCATACATGGAAGGAATGTTGTATACATAATAAATAAGTAAATCTTTAAAAAAAAGAATCACAGAGCCACTAGAGAACCCATGTCTACCCACCATATGACATCACTGGTGGATGAAGGTCAGCCTCACCTGCAGGCAGCAATTCATCATGCGGACAACGAAGTCAAACTGCTGATGGTCTAGAACTGCACGGTTCTGCTGTACATGCAGGTGAAGCTCATGGGCGAGGCAGCGACGGGCAGCTCGCCCCTTCAGGGCCCTGAGTACAGCTGGAAGCAACTGGAAGCAGAGATAGGGGAAATGGAGGAGAGAAGGCAGTACCCAGCATCAAAGTGGAGGCAGCCAAGCCCAGGCTTCAAGCACAGAAAAGACTGAAAGCCAATGGAAGTCAGGTGTGCTCAGGTTCTGGTTTTCACTGACTAGTACAGACTAAATCGTCCAGCAGACCAGGAACTCCAGAGACAGTTCATGAAGACAGAGACAGAAGGTATGTATGGTGCTGGCTCCCAAGCAAGTGTGGACATATGCTCTGGAGGGAGGCCCCACAGGAACACCACACAACTCTTATTAAAACCCCAGACATGTTTGTGAACACAATAAGGGCAGATGGGATGCAAAAAAATTATTAAAGCAACCAAGTCAGGCATGGTCGCTTATGTCTGTAATCTCAGCATGGAAGAGGCCGAGACAGAGCAAGAGCAAAGCCAACCATGATTATATAGTGAATTCCAGGTCAACCTGGGCTACAAAGATCCTATCTGAAAAAACTCCTCCCCCAAACAAATAAACAAACAAACACTCCAAAACCTCATGGCATGTACAGGTCTACACTGCATAGAAAGCATACATTATACTGCTGTCCACTCAGATGAAGAAGCATCCTCCTATCCACCCAGCCACTGCACAGGCTCAGCATTTACCACACTAAAAGGAAGAACTGAGTCTCCTAAGAGTCTCCCCAAGCCCAGATTAGAGGTTCCATCTGACAAGCCTTACCTTCTTTGCTTCAAGCATTTTCCCTTCAAAGACATAAGAGATGCAATTCCGCACTACCTCCAGGCGACGCGCACTGTTGACATGAGGCCCAGTGCATCGCTCTAGTATGGCCGCTAAAGAAACAGGACATGCTTACTTTAACTCCTGGCCTTGTACTCATCCTAAACCAGTTTGTCTTCCCCTTCAAGTTACATACTCATGGGGGGCCCTGAAGGCACTGTAGTCCTCCTCTCAGCTTTGACAGCTGGGGGTGCACCCTGCATCTTGGCCGCAGCCTGGTCCACAATCCACTGAACTGTGCCCTCATCTAGCCGGGGGAATGGCCGGTAGGTCCGCCGCAGGTGACTGGCCTCACCTGGCCTCTGCACTTTGTGCATTGCCACAGCTGGGTATGGGTTTTCCTGAGGGAACACAGGCAGGCATTGGCTACTGGGCCAGGACCAAAAGTGGCAGCATGCCCTCCATGTCACCCACCATACATTCTTATAAAGTTGCTCCGCTAGTTCCTGGACATGACGCAGGACACGGTGGGGATGGTTCTCATCTGCACGCATCCGTGCTACTTCATGAGCCACCAGCTAAGAGGGGAGGAGGCAAGATGATGAGGGTCAGGAGAGTGGGCTGGGGGAGTGACAAGTGGACAGGCAGGGCCAGGGCTGTACCTCATCAAACAGGTCTGTGGAACGGTAAGGGACCCCTCGCTCTGATACGAAGCCTGCAAAGGCCATGCCCTCCAATACCTTCATCAGGAAATCGTCCTCCACCAGCCCACGCTGGCCTAAGAACGCTGCCTGGAGAACACCAACAAGTTAGCTCCTCACAGACTCATGGAGTCAGCTCGAACCCCAGCCCCACAGCCTACCTTATGGAAGCGAATGACAGGTTCTGGGTGGATGCGCACAATATGCAGGCACCAGCGGTAACCTTGCAGGAGCTGAGCAAAGAGCCGCAAGAAGACAGCACGAAGCTCCTTGTCCTGAAAGAATAAGTCAGTGCAAGTGAGTATCAGGTCCATTAAAGGACCCTGGGTACTTTCTCCACACCCATTTATAGCCAGACACAGGGTTTCCCAGGCACCTCTGCTGCCCCCTTTTGCCTCTCCCTACGGTGCTCCTTAGCCAAATGAGTCCTACAAGTACTGAACAAACAGCTCTTGTCTACGGCTGACTCAGGCACAATCACCACACCTCACTATCTGTACATCTCCTTCCTGCCTAGGCTATAGAAGCCCAAGGTCAGCTTGGAGGGAGGCTGAGTGTCCGAGCAACATCAGCCTGGCCATTAGAGGTACTGGAATCTCTACACCAAAACAGTAGTGACCCCCACCTGCATCTTCAGGGAGGAAGCAGATGTTGTAGGGGGTGGGAAGGCAAGGTCAGCCAACTCCAGCTCTGGATCCAGGACCTGTGGAAGCAGAGAGGAACAGGGACAACTGTATGGTGACCTTAGGCTCTGGGCTCCCTGGTTGTCAGGTGATGGCTCCCACAAGACCAAGGCACCAGCCCCACCCTGGCCCCAACCCTCACCATGCTCAGAACATTGTGGGTCTGGCTTTGTAGTGGCTCTGGCAGGGGTGGAATGTGCACACATTCAGGGACAGTCACCGTCCCTCCATCAAGATCAGCAATAATCACGTCCAGCTGTGCACCAAAGGAAGCAAGTGGTGAGAGAGCAGCAAGCCTAGGCAGTGATGCCAACACAGGGCCCAGTCCTTACCAGCTCCTGAGTCTCTGCCTGGAAGGCTGCATTGACCCCGATAATGAAAGGCGTGGGTGTGCTAAGGACTTCCAGCAGCTGTGCCGGCAGGATGGGCACATAAGTGAAGCTGCAACAGGCCCAGAAGACACTGTAAGCTCTAGAGAATACAGGGGTTGACAGAGGGATCAGGGGAGGCCAGAATGAAGGGCTAGGCAGAAAAGTACCTGTATCTGAGAGGGAACAGCAATGCCAAGAGGCCCCTGCAAGCATCTGCAAGACGTTGGTAGCTCCTGGACAAGAAGAGGACTTTGTGCTCAGTAAGGGCAGCACAGAACAAAGACAGCACATTGGTGATGCCTGAAGAAAGAAGACAAGCTTGGTGAGGGCCTGTGTTCCTACTCCAGTACACAGGGAGCACCCTCACCTCTGAGCATCAGTCCCAAAACAGGAAATTGGGAGTGGGCTAAGAGGCAGTCTCACCCAGCTGGCGGAAGAGTAGGGCCACACTACAGCGGCTGACAGGCAGGGAGTCCACCAGTGGAGTCTGAATGACCTGCCGGTCACCAGCCCCCAAAGAAATGGTTCTCTGCAGAAAAAAAAAAAAAATGACCAAGAGCTTAGAGTATGGTCAGTCTTGTGTCAGATCTGAGTGCTTGGCCCCAGGTAAGCTGACAAATCTTGAGATGGGACTGGCTTAGACGTCTGGAGGGAAAGGTCACACCCTGCCTCTGTTGGCTGAGCAGTGCTGCAGAGAAAACTCAAGGTAAGGGGTGGGGTCTGCCTCTGATCTGAGTGGGGCAGGGCCTGAGAGGGCAGAAGAAACAAAGAATTCATACCGCTCCTTCCTCAACAGAGTCCAGCTGCACAGGACAGACAGACAAAGAGACACCATTAGACACAGGGCACAGAGTAGGAAACAGATACATGGACAACAGCATCCAGAGACAGACATACACCCAATGATCAAGAGAACAGAGAGTGAAAAGGCAAGCCCAAATAAGTAGACAGGGCTAAGAAGAGATGACAAAGGATGGCACCAAAAGCAGAAGGGAGTATGTAAGGCCTTGGGCTATGTATACTCGGTCAGTCAGACTGAGTGCCCAATAGGTTCCCCACCATGCCCCCTTCTGCCTCCTATGGCTGTACCAGGAAGGACTGTGGCCATCCAGCCGTCTCCAAGACCTACCTGAGATCCCCCAGCTAAAGGGACGGTACATGTGAGCAGGTTCCCAATCACATTCTCGAGGCACACATTCAGGCCCTCCACATGGATAGCATAGATGAGACCAAGGCTATTCTGCAACAACCAGATAGGAAACAGTGGTACAGCTGACTGGGCTACCCCACACACTGCCTTGCTGCTATGGTGGCCCTCCTCACCCTGAACACTTCTGTATGGTCCAGTCGAGACACCAGCACCAGAGTCTTTGGAGCAAAAAGCTGGCCAGGCTGAGCTGGTGTTGTGGACAACAGCCGTGCCTGGCCTCCTTCATCTGCCTCTTCCTCCTTCTCTGTGGCATCTTCAGTGCACACCACTTCCTGCAGACAGAAACCCATTCTCCTGGCTCTCATCAGAGTCATTCAATGAGCCCAAGTGGAAGACAGAGGTGACTCAGACCCAGCCTTCCCCAATAGAAACATACCCCCAGAGGTAGAGCAAGCTGGCCATGGCTCAAGGCTCAGCTTCACATGTTGCACACCAGAGCTTACGCTGACCTGTGTGGACTCCACTGGCTCCCAGAAGGTCAAGCAGGCGCAGTAGTGCCTCTCAGAGTTGATGTCAGTAAGGACAGCCACAAAAAAAGTTGGTGGATTCCTCTCGGGACATAGCTGCCACCCACTGGGCTGGCAAAACTGCAGGGAGGGATCAGCAGTTAGTGCCTGCATCCACACCTACAGTAAGAATTAGCCCCCTTTTCCCCACCACCTGCCCTCAAGCATCTGCACTGCCAGAGCCTGGGGTTGCAGGGCATACGAAGCACCTTTTTTTTTACCCAGGGAATACCTTAACCTCCTAGCCTTAGCCCTCTTGAAGGAGGACTCTGGCCTCACTATCTAGGGTGAAGCTTACAAGTGGCACAGTGACATGAGCAAGACACCCTGCCTGTGAAGCCAGCTACCCCAACAGTAGACCTGATAACCCTTATGCTATGCCTCCACACTCACCAGCTCAATGCCCTGGGGGAAAGGGTTGTCCTCCCAGTCCTTCTCCGGGAAGCGCTGTAGGATCTGGCCCTGGCCTTCCCCACTCCCTGAGAACAAGAGCAGGTGGTCAGAGCACCTTCCCACTTCCCACTCCCCATCCCTCATACTATCAAGACTGGCGCAGGATGGAAATAGCTCTTTCTCTTTTGGCACCAGACAAGCCTAGGCTCCCAGATCTACCATTTCTCTAAACAAATTTTTTGTGCAGATAGGCCACTGGATAACTACAGACCTCAAGGCCACCATAAGGAAAACAGAGAAGCCCCTAGATCCCTCCTCCCACCTACAGTCCAGTATAACCTTTCATTGTATAGGATCCTCTCAGGGAGGAGCAGAGTACTTCCAGTTAATTCAAAATCTTCCCTGACTGTCAACCTGCAGCTTTAGCCCTCAGCCCCTGCCAGACAGTGAGCACCATGCAGACAGTGGGCATGTCTGAATACACATTGGGTACTTTAGTGATACCTGTCACCTGTCTGATCTGGGCCCATGCTCATGCCTGTTATCTGTGTGCAATTTAAGCCTCAGCTTCTCTTATGCTGGGGTGGAAACACCAACCATGGCTCCAAATTGCTACCTATGCACAGTACCTTAGAGACAGTTCCTCCTAGAGCACAAGTCAGAATTCAAGAGTTTAGCAGGTACCTGCCCTTTTGAACACTGGTGTTCCCAGGCTCCCTCTGTCTGTACCAACAAAAAAGGATGTACTTCTACCTACAGCCTATGTAGGTGTAGTGAAGGTTCCTGCCTGGGCTCACCCCTATACCACCAAATCAGGAGGCAAAGTGATGGTAACAATGATGACACATGACAACTTCATTTGAAGATGAAATATGGTATGGCAGTGGTTCTCAACCTTCCTAATGCTGCAACTCTTTAATACATTATAGTGACACTCCAACCATAAAATCATTTCATTGCTACTTCATAACTGTAACTTTGCTACTGTTATGAATCATAATGTAAGTATCTGATATGCAGGATAGCAGACATGTGGTCCCCAAAGGGGTCACAACCTACAGGTTGAGAACCTCTGTGGTATGGAAAGAAAGTCAAGCCTCCTCACTTCATATACAACTTCAAGATCACCAGGACATAGTGCTCTTTCACCCTTTACAAGGACCAGCATTCAGGAGACAGAAACAGGAAGATCTCTGAGTTTAAGGCCAGCCTGGTCTACGTAGATAGTTACAGGACAGCCAAAGCTATACCAAAAAACCCTGTCTCAAATAAAAAAAAAAAAAAAAAAAAAAGAAAAGAAAAAGAAAAGAAGTTCTCTCATGGATCCTCCCCACCTCAGCCTAAGTCCTAGAAAACTTCAGTGTGCAATGGGCCTGCTAGGATATGACCTCACAACCACCAATCCTGGTCCACTTGGACAGTTGTGCCGAACGCCTAAGTCCAACAACAGTACACAATCCCCAGGTCCCCTAAAAGCAAAAGAGCTGCAACCACAGGAGAACACCCATCCCTCCAGAATCATGGAGAAAATATCAAGGATGTGACTACTACGAAGGTCACTGCTAAGCTGGAGGTGGTGGGGTGCAGGGGCCGATTATGACTCACAAAACCTCAGCTTCCTGCTCCCCTCCTCCCACCACCAACACCCTGCAGGCGACAGGCAACAGACAAGGAAGGGACAGGTGTCTGCTGGTGTCATGCCTACCTACACACACCCACGCACCTGTCCACCAAGACAAAACCCCCAGGGGGTCCCTCAGGTCCAACCCTCAACAAGCCTGGGCAGTGTATGAACAAAGACATGCACACGTGTGTACACACACACACAAGCACACGCATGCATGCATGCACACACACACACAAACTACTCCCCCAGCCATGGCTCCTCCCCCCACCCACTCAGGCAAGAGCCTCCTTGTGCTCGGCCCTAAACCACCATCTGGGCCCAGCCCTGGCTGGCACCCAGGGCTCACCCAGTTCTTGCCACGAGGCAGCAGGCGGAGGAAGGAAGGGAGGTGTGCAGACAGGGAAAGCAGCCTCTGCTCTGCAGCCTTCCCTCAAGGCCAGAAAGGCTAGTAGCCTTCTGAGGGTTGTTTTTAGCAGCCTCTCCTCCCAGGGGAACAGGTACAGAGAGGATGATCATCATCCATTACCAGCATCCCTCATCCTGTGAAAGGTTAATTCCCACTTCCTACTAGCCTTCAAGTCTTCTGAGGGTTCTACACTCTAAAGAGCTCCTTTCCTGAGACTTCCAACTGCCTCATAAAGGTAGATGGGTAGATAGCCAGGGGGCATCTCTCTTGAGTACCTTCTCTGTACCTTCAACAACACAGGATCAAACCTTCAGGTTTCAGTCTGGTACCTCCTCCTCTAAGAAGCTTGCTCTCCACTCTCTACCTAGATCTGGGCCTGCAGCAGGACCATCAAGTCTTCCATCTAAAAAGTATAACCCCCTCTCCAGGAAACTGGTGTACTTGTCAGTAGCCTGACCAGACAACAAGTTCCCGTGCATGGCACAGACTACAGCCTAATTAGGGCTTGTTGAATGCATGTAGTCAGCTACATGACCATCCTTCCCCACACCCAACCCAACTCAAACCTCACAAACAAACAGGTTCCTCAGTCAGAAGTGCAGAACAACTTCCGGAGCCCTAAGGCACAGCAGGCCCTCCCAATAAGACCATGAAGAAGCCTTGTAACTCTCTCCTCTGGCTTCTCTAAGACCCCAGACTGCTGGCTTGCATTTTGGTGAGGGGTTTTGCCACGCTCCCTCTATGTCAGTCATCCACTAAAACCTTTTGGCAACAAGAGGAACCTGCAATGGCTGTACCTGACCCACCAAAGTACTGCCCGCATTGGGTAGAGAAGAAAATGAGCACCCTACCTCCCTGTCCCAACAGAGCTGGGACTATTTCCAACAGCACAACCAATTACTTTTTGGAAAGCCTATGGGGGAGAGACACCAAGGTCCACTGAAGCAGAATTGGGAAGTCCCTGGCCCACTCTTGATCCCACAGGCTAGGTAGGCCCATACTAGGAAAACACACTGGGATCCCTGGACTCAAAGAACCTCAGCAAGAGCATCCTCCAGCAACCAGGCACATGCAGACTAGGGGCCTGAGTGGCAGACTGGGAGGCAGAACACAGACTATGTATTCTGTCATCTGCTGGCAGCACCCCATCACCAGTGCCAGGCTCCGATGCCTGGAGGGCTAGCCACAGATAGTGGGGACTGTGAGAAGGCAACGAAAGAATGGCAGCTTCCTATGACTGACCCACCACACATCTCACCATTCATGCTGGACAGCACCAGGTAGCTAGCTGCTGCATCTAGGGAGCCCAGCTATAGGAAAAGGGAGGAAACAAGAGTACTACCTTCCTGCTTTTCTATCAGACCTCAACAGGAAGACAATGCCCCAGGCAAGCTGCAGCAGAGGACATGTGCAGAGAGAGCCTACAGCTTTTTTTAGTTTTTCTCTCTGACCTGTCCCCAGTCCATAAACAGAAGTTTTAACCCAAAACCTTGGACCCTTAAGCTCTCAGGGTGGGGGACTGGGAGGGAACTGCAGCCATCCCAAACAGCTCCAACCTGCTCTAGAGGGAGGGCAGGGCCATGGGTGGGGACAATAGATGGGGCCCAAGAATGTGGCCACCTCATTACCATCAGGGCTGAAGGAGGCCAGGTCATGGAACAGAAATAGTTTTCTTGGGTGATGGAGATCTAGCTCTTTCCTCTCCAGCAGTGGCAGGAGGGTACCTGCCAGATTTAGGCCAGGTAAAGTGTCTCATACTGAGCACTGGCCAAGTGTCACACAATTAACTGACCACTTTTGGAAGCTGGGAAAGGGGTCTCAAGTTAAGCTGACTGGTCCTTATGCTAAGGAAGGTGTCTAGTTCAGTGACAAGATAAGGCATACACAGGGTGTACTGTGACTCACCTGGTGAGGGGCCTATGCTGTACCAGCTGGCATTCTCTAAACTTTAGAGTATAAAGTGAAAAGGTCACACACAGTCGAGTCATTTATTGTCTGTAATCTTGCCTACTTTCCCTGAGAGGTCACCAACTATAACCATTAGCAACCATGATGCTACCTCAGGTAGGACTTTGGACTCAACCAGCAGTTTAAAAAAGGTATCCAGGCCGGGCGGTGGTGGCACATGCCTTTAATCCCAGCACTCGGGAGGCAGAGGCAGGCGGATCTTTGTGAGTTTGAGACCAGCCTGGTCTACAAGAGCTAGTTCCAGCGCAGGCTCCAAAGCCACAGAGAAACCCTGTCTCGAAAAACCAAAAAAAAAAAAAAAAAAAGGTATCCAGTATCCAGGTATCCAGGTCCTACACCAAGCAGCTCCAAAGAAAAAGTTCTCCTTCAGAACAAAAATAAGGTATCTTCTCCCTCAAACGACTCAACCTAAAGGCCCTTGCATGCCTGCCCCAATGTCCTTGGGCAACTAGTACAGCTGGTCCTTCACCTTCTTCAGAGGCACTATCTAGCAATGTCCACACATCTGCTACCCAGAGTCTAAGTAGACTAAACTGTTTTCTTGGGCCTGTCCTGTGCTATAGCATCATCACACGTGGGTGCTCCTGACAGCCTTGTAGTAGCTTAGATTGGTGGGATTCCTCCCATCTCAAGAAGAGGAAACCAAGGCAGAGAGAGCACAGTGACTGGCAACAGAGTGACAAAAGGACAACTAATGCAGCAGGCTTTCTTTTGACACACCAACCAGCTCCCAAATCATGACACCAAGACTTAGTAGTTATGAACGCTTGGCGTTATCTTATGCCTGTCCCACCAGCTCTTAAAACTTAAGTTAGCTGTTCATCTACACTTTGACTCAGTGCTTTTTACCTTTCTTTCATTTTGCATGTCCTACTCCATGTCTGGCTGGCAGCTGCCTTCCCCTAGATTCCTCCTCCTATTTATCTTCTCTGCCCACCAGCCCCACATATCCCCTACTGCCTAGCTATTGACTGTTCGGCTTTTTATTAGACCAATCAGGTGCCTTAGGCAGGCAAAGCAACACATCTTTACATCGTTAAACAAATGTAACATAAACAAATATAGCATATCTTTACATAGTTAAACAAATATTCCGCTACATAAACAAACACAACACATCTTTACATCGCTAAAGTAATATTCCACAGCAAACTAACTTTCAGTATGCTCCTCAGCTTTGAGTCTTTAGTTTCCAATAAACATAACCCTTGTCTTCAGCCCACACCTAGGGACCCAATCCTGGACTGGTTCCTCAAAGAAATGCCTCAAGGCTCAGTGGTTACCAGTGACACGTCAACTCTGACCCTAGAAGGCAATGCTTAGAGGGCTCCATGGCCTTCTGTTTCCACAGTGATGGTTAATTTGAGAATGACTCCTTCACACCATTCAAGAAAAGTAGACACCTTTGGTCTGAGCCTTCTATTCTGTCCTGCTCAGAGGACAGAAGTACCTACCTCATGTGTGGTTCTATTAGTAAGCCCACATGTTCACAAAAAGTGTCTCATGGAGACCACCTATACCTCCTTATATCACCCTCAACTTTCACCCCACCACCACACTTATCTGACCTGGGTCTCTGGCTGCAGTCCCTGCCTCGTGGGACATTTCTCACACTGCTCTCACCACCATCAAAGTCTATTTTGTTCCTCCAGCCTGGGCCCAGCATACAGCACTAGACCCTCAAGAGCAAAGCAGCCCTCAGCTAGCTTTGGTTCCCTATTCTCCAGCAGTACTCCAGTTCCAGGGGGAACCTCGCTGACCTTGTGCCTTGGAGCACAGGCTCTCCCTCTGTGAGCCAGTACCATACTGGTGGCAAGCTTCCTGCTCAAAGAGGAAGGGGGATAAAGACAGTGTGGTCTCTGCTTGTGAGAACTCCCTCTCTGGAGGGAAGACATCTGCTCATGACTGGGTGCCAAAAGAGATACACTGGAATACATGAGAACAGAGAGAAATGGGTGCTCAGTGAGAGGGAACTGAAAAGGGTCTGAAGACAAAGATGATGGTGGTGAAGAGATTTTCCAGTGGGTATAGGGTCCAGCACGTGGACATTAAACAGAGAAACTGTCCTAGTGAAGACTTAGCAAGAAGAAACGCAAAGAGGAAAGTTTAGGTCCTAAATGGTGACAGTGACACCTGAACTGAGAAGTGGCAGGATAACTGCGTGGAAGAGATAACTGGAACATGGTAGGAGGCATGACCTCTAGGAATTCAAGGCTGCCTAGTCTGGCCACACAGCTGTCCCTAAGATACTGTCCCTCCGCAGGTGGAATCGGACTGCCAGAGTGCAAGTCCCCAGCCTCGGTCCCAGAACTGCACTCGACTTCTCTGTGCCCCGATTCTCTCTAAAGATAGGGGCAGCAGCAAAGCAACCTCAGTGGGCTATTGGGAGCAATGAGATCATACACACAAAGGGTTGTGCAGGGCCTGGCACACTGAGGACTCTAGCCAACACCCCAACACTGTTGTCTCCATGGCTGTTGCTGATGTCACTGTCAGGCTCCGTTTTCTCCTACCCCCTGGGCTGAAGGGCTCTCAGACACAGGTGCTAACCCCAGATCAGGACCTCCTAGACATGAGCACCAATCACCACACTGATCCCCCACTGAGGGCCTGGCTTGCAGGCTTGGACGGCAGGGCGAGCACCAGGAATGCTCTTCTCCAAGTCTGACACTTTCTTCTGAAGTCCAACTCAATACCACCTATCTATTCGGGCAGTTTCTGAACCCCTCCCCCTCCACTGCCCCCCATCAAGCGTGCTTCAGGTTTCAGAACTAGCACTGGATCAGAGAAGCTGGAAAAACCAACGTTCCGCCCCCCTCTCTGAAATTCCCAGACACAGCCACCGGCAGTCGGCCAAGGCGGGGTGCGCCCATCCCACCCAACTTGCAATCGGGGAGATTGAACTACAGAAGGGCCCTCCCACCTCCCACGCCCGGGCCACACACCCCTGCTCACCTAGGCAGACCGACACAGGTGCCCAGGTGTGGGAGGACCGCCCTTACACAAGGCAAACTGTCCGGGGTCCTCGCGGGTTACCCCGGACGTCACGGTGGCCAATAACCTGAGACCTCTTTTCGCAGGCCCGGAGAGCTCGGTCCCAAGTCCTAACCCTGCTTCCGGCGGGGTCTTTTCAGCCTCGAACCCTCAGACCCCGTCCCTCAGCCTCCAGCTTGTCCCTAGGCGCTCAGACTCGGCACTCACCGCGCGGGTGCGGCCCGAACGCCACCAGCACGAAGTAGTCCGCGAGCCGCGCCATGGCAAGGGGCGCAGGCGGGCTCCACGGCTCGAGGATTCGATGGCGGCGCGCTCATGGCCCGGCGCTGGCCCTAAGCTGCACACTTGGGACGCCCCCGGCCCGCTTCTCTGCAGCGCCGCTGGCCAGGGCTTCCGCCGCCATCTTCCCAGCCAGCCGGCCCGCCCGGGCGCTCGGTGCGCCTGCGCAGTTCTGCCCCTCCCGTGTAGGCGGGGCCTTGTGAAACACGCTTCCATTGGTCCACTCGGCGTAGGGCGGGTCCCGAGGGCGCTGCTCCGCCCATTACTTCACGCTGAAGGACCAGCTCAACCCTTTGGGCGGGTGAAGCGGACGGCGGCCCGAGCGGGACAGCTACCCTGATCCCGCGGCCGACATTTCGACCTGAGACACTGGTTAGGAACAGAGCGTATTTCCCCCGTCGAGACTGAAGTCCCGGAATGAAGAGAGGCCTGGACCTCACCCTTGGAAGATCCTTATCCCCAGGGTCAGGGGCGTGGTCCCGAGGCTTCAGCGCAGTATCCGCTGGAGACCAGGCCTTGTCCTGCGAGTCTCCCAAACTAGGGGTTCAAGTCAAGGGGCCAGGGCTTCGCCTCAAACGCTGCCAAACATAAGATGGCCAAGGGAAAGATTTCACTTTAGGGTGGGTGGAATGTCCAATACCTGCATTAAAAAAAAATAAAACAGCATTTGCCTCCCGTCCCAACGTGGGTCACCTTCCTAGGAGGTCAGACCACTCTGGAGGTCAGGGGGTTAACCAGGCTAGAGGCACAGAAATGTGTCCTTGACCAGTGAGGTCCAAAGAGAGAAACGGGGCTTTTTCTTTTTTAGATGAATTTAGTTTCTGTGGGAACTGAAAGACAAGCTGCCTACTAGCATCCTGTTCCCTCTAACTGCAGGATCTGAAAATGAATGAAACCAAACTCAGAAGAGAGAAGTTCAGTTGGTGATGTATAATCTAACCCTTGGGAGGCTGAAGCAGGTAGATCATGAGTTCCAATCCAGTGTCCTAGGCTTCACTGGGAAACCTGTCAAAACAAAAAACGGGGCATGAGCGCCTGCTGCAGAATTAACTTGCAGAGAACCTGTGTTGGGTTTCCAGCATGCAACCATCTGGAACTCTGATTCCAGAGGACCCTTTGCCCTCTTCTGGCAACCAGGAGCACTGCTTGTATCTGATGCACAGACGTCCATGTGGGGGAAACACCCACACACATAAAATGAAAATGTCTTTTTTAAAAGAGGGGAATGAAAGAAAGACTCTCCCATAAACGGAGACATAGCCCTAGCTTTCCCTTGCCACTGCCAGGTGATATGGGCTGTGACATCTTCCTTTCTGCTTAACGTGTCTGAACTTGCTTGAATTGGTTTCTGTCAATCACCAAAACTTCTCTCTACACCGAGTGAAGAAGTGGTCACTGGCACATTTGACTTGGTGCTTCAACCCCAGGCTGACTCTCTTAGAAACTAGTGGGGCCCTGCCACCCATGGCCATGACCACCAGGCTCAGTGTCCTTACCGAAAAGAACCCTGATCCTAGCAAAGGTCGTTTCCTATCTATCCTCAAGTGCCTTGCCACTAAGTTGAGTACCCTGACCATTGCATTTCCCCAGTCACCTACCTGCTGTTGGCCTCTTCTCAAGGGCCTGTAGTCTCCTCAGATGCTCTCTTCTCCAACCAGTTTGGCCTCCTTCAAGAAGACACTCTCTTCTTGGGCTCCTTGGCTCCCTCTGTCTGTTCTTTTACCTGACCACTACACTTATGCATGTCTCCAAATGCCTGTCTTCCTGCAACTGCTGCCTCAACATTTCACTATTCATTAACAGTACCAGCCATGTACTATCTTAACCATCTATCCTGCAGACAGACCTAAGAAGGCAGAGGGTGACACCACTGCCTCAACTTGAGAAGGATAGATGCCCCTATAGAGCAGAGTGACCCACAGGGACACCACGGTCCTAGTCTGTGATGGATGGGCACTCCCCAAACATACTACCTGGCCTGCTGATATGTACTGTTGTCTTTCAGTCTTTATCTTCTGAGTCTACTTCTATCTCATGGATGGTCACTCTTGAAGTTGACTTTTCCTAGAAAAAAAGTGTACCCATCATATGATAGATCCCAAACCTACCAATCTACACCCACCCTCCTTCCAGAGACACCTGCACCTCCTACCTATCTACCCATGTCCCACTGCTCCCTATGAGTTCCCCTGACATACCCAGTCTTTCCCTATCTTCAAAACCCTTGCCATCGGAATCAAACCTTAAATTTATGCCTTCATATCTTTTGATGAAGCTGCCACCCTTTTTACCCCAAGAAAATCTCTCTAAAGCAGCAATTCTCAACCTGTGGGTTGCAACCCCTGTAGGCGTTGAATATCCCTTTTGCAGAAATCACCTAAAACCATCAAAAACACTAGTTTTTAAGATTTATAGCAGTAGCAAAATTGCAATTATGAAGTAGCAAGAAAAATAATTTTTTGGTTGGGGGTCACTACAACATAAGGAACTGTATTAAAGGGTCACATCATTAGAAAGGTTGAGAACCATTGGTCTAAAGTATTCTCCAATGTCACCAACGCCAATAAACTCTTTGAGCCCAGTGCTGCCCCCCCCCAGCAAACTTTCACTGCTCCTGCCAGAACACACATTCTCCCCAAGGGAAATTTAAAAGGTGCTAGTGTCTCCCCTTGAGTTGACATGGGTAGTTGTATACAACAGGTGTCAAATGATAAAGGTGGGACCACAGTGAGAGGAAAAGGAGCAAAATAAGCACATAGGCCTAAACTCAAGGGTCTGAGAATATCCTCATCCTCACTTGCTGCCGTGGGTTTGGGGAAAGACCGGATAAGCTCAAGGAGGCAGCAATTGTTTGAAAGGAAAAACATAGGGAGCTTTGGTCCCATCGCTTTCTCCAAGGTTTACTTCCAGCTATCCAACTGAAAAGCCATATGAAGCTAGGTGTCTTGGTGCACTGCAGGAATCCCAGCACTTGGGAGACTGAGGCAGAAGGATTTCATAGTAAAGCCAGTGTGAGGTACATAACATATGAGACCCTACTTCAGAGAAGAAAAAGAAAGGAAGTCTGGGACAAGTGAGATGGCTCAGCGGACAAAGGTGCTCCCTACCAAGCATGATGCCCTGAGTTCTTGAAGTTCATTTCCTGAGACCCACATGGTACAGGAGATAGCTCGTTCCTACAGGTTAGTTTCTGACTTTTGGATGCTCATACCCACAGACTAGCACATAAATAAATGTCATGTTTCTAAATTTTAAAACTGGCCGGGCGGTGGTGGTGCACGCCTTTAATCCCAGCACTCGGGAGGCAGAGGCGGGCAGATCTTTGTGAGTTCGAGACCAGCCTGGTCTACAAGAGCTAGTTCCAG
>JAQHUG010000413.1:1183609-1226986 GCA_028555095.1 Dicrostonyx torquatus
GGTTTCTATTTAGGAAGTGGTTCCCTGTGCCAATGCGATCAAGTGTACTTCCCACTTTCTCTTCTGTAAGGTTCAGTGTGGCTGGCTTTTTGTTGAGGTCTTTGATCCATTTGGACTTGATAAAAATCCTTTTTTAAAGAGTTATTTTTTATATACATTGGGGTTTTGCATGCTGTGTGAGATGAGGATGCCAGATCCCCTGGATCTAGAGTTATAGTCAATTTTGAACAGTCATGTGGGTGCTGGGAATTGAATTCAGATTCTCTTAAAGATCAGCCAGTATTCTTCTATTTATTTATTTATTATGTATACAGTGTTCTGCCTGCATGTATGCTTTCAGGCCAGAAGAGGGCACCAGATCTCAGTATAGATGGTTGTGAGCCACCATGTGGTTGCTGGGAATTGAACTCAGGACCTCTGTAAGAGCAGACAGTGCTCTTAACCTCTGAGTCATCTCTCCAGCCCTCAGCCAGTATTATTAACCTGAGTCATCACATCAGTCCAGCCACTCAAAAAAAATATTTTTGTTTATTTCTTTTTGTTTTTTTTTTCGAGGCAGGGTTTTTCTGTGCAGCTTTGGAGCCTCTTCTGGAATTCACTCTGTAGACCAGGCTGACCTTGAACTCACATAGATCCGCCTGTCTGCCCCTTGAGTGCTGGGATTAAAGGCGTGTGCCACCACTTCCTGACCCATAAATTCTTAAAAGTAGAATATTTCAGATCCCAAGTAATATGTTAATTTGACCTGCCAACTAATAACAACGTGGAACAAATAACTTACTGGAAAAATAATTATTACAGTTTTTATCAGTAATAGATTATTTGTTGGGGGCTGGAGAGATGGCTCAGAGGTTAAGAGAACTGACTGCTGTTCCGGAGGTCCTGAGTTCAGTTCCCAGCAACCAAATGATGGCTCACACCCATCTATAATGAGTTCTGGTGCCCAGAACACTATATACATAATAAATAATTTTTTAAAAAAAAAGAGCAAAAAAATAGATTATTTCTATGATTAAAACACCGATTTAGCAGTCATATTATTTAATAAGCCAATAACCTGCTTCTGTTTCAGTCATTACATTTTTATAGAATTTAATGGACAGTTTCTAGACAACTTAAAGAGTAGAGTCATATCCTCAGTAGCGATAAAAAGAGGGCACACAATGATATAGTTCAAAATGATGAGTTTTGCTCTTTCAGTTTATTTACTGTGAAAATTACATATTCATTTAAGCATTCATTAGAGCATCAGGAGAGGAGAACATCCTTCATACAATGAGTGACTAATACCTCTGGAAATTCAAACAGTAATGACTTAGTGCTTTATACCCCAGTTGGGATTGTTTCTGTACTAGAAGTCGAGCTTGTTTTGTTTCTTTTCCCTCATGAAAGGGCCACTGATACTGAGTTATTCCCACTATTAGAGAAAAAAATTTCCACGGGACCTTTAATATTGAGTTATTCCCACTATGAGGGAAAACCAAAAACCTCCCCAAAACAAAACAAAACAAAAAACCCAAACAAACAAAAATCAAAGAATGCTCTCTCTTTTTAAAATAATTGCCAGGGACTTTACTCCCCCTTTTCCTGGGCTCTCTTTAGTTTGTATGCAAATAAAGTTGCAGGGCTGTGAGTCTGAATATGCTTTGGATCTTATTTTGTTGTTTTTTGAGACAGTTTCTCTGTAATGTTGGAGCCTGTCCTGGAACTAGCTCTTGCAGACCAGGCTGACCTCGAACTCACAGAGATCCGCCTGCCTCTGCCTCCTCCCGAGTGCTGGGATTAAAGGCGTGCGCCACCACTGTCCGGCTTCTTCCTCTGGATATTAATATATATTGTAATAATTGTACGACATGTCTCAGAGCACTGAGAAGAGCTCATACTCAGCTTCACCCGCTCATTTTAAGGTCGAGACCCCTTTTCCAGTGACAGGTCCGAGTTTCCCTAACCCTCAACTTCTACTGAAAGAAAAGTTTTCTTACCTTCTCTGAGAGTCGCGTGCCCCATGTGTCAATGAAGGCAGTGATCCGAGAAGAGATAAGAATGAATACTCGGTTCAGACTGACTTTGTCAGGAGGTCCCTTGTCAGCAGGTTCACTGTCAGCATCTTTAAAACACAGAACAACTTGGGGAAAGGTTTCCAGGCAACCATCAGTCCAGTCAGTCCAATTCCAGGTGCGCCATAAAGCTAAAGTGGGACTACATACACTTTTTACAAAGTCCGTGTGACCACGAGAATGGGCGCTGTAGCTAAAAGGCCTAGAATATAGTGTGGTCTCTGACCGATAGCAGGATATATAAAAGTACACGTGACATCTCTAAGGATGGGTAACAGCCTAGGATAATTATTCTGGAATTTGGGTGAGGTCAGCCTCTATATAGCATAGCAAAAGGTGGGTGAGGTGTGCCTCCACAGATAACAAAAGGGTCACCAGGTCACTAACCAAATCTGCTCTCAGCTTTCCAGGTGGAATGAAAGTATTTGGTTTTTATCTCCTCCGTTGAGGAGACACCTCTGCATGATTAACATTCCTGGTTCTCTTAGTGCTTCTCTGTGAGTACAAGGACCTCTGTGCCCCGACAAGGGGGAATCAGAGGTCAACTACAGTCTCTCTGAGCGATTAAAAACAGACAGAGAAGGCACAAATGAAGGCAAAGGGGTTCTGTTTCCGTGCTGATATATTAACTTGCTGAGGCCAGGGGGAGGGTGGATGGTCACTTATTAGCAAATGTCAAGGTCAAGGAGATAGGTATTATCCGGTCGGTTACACAACCTGTGAGTATATAAAAGGCGCCTTGGCCTAAGACTTCGCCTACTTGCAAGCTTTGCCATCTGATTGCCGCTTCCTCTCAGAATGAAGGTGGATATGGTAAGTACCTTATGACCGTACAGGAGTGGCGTAGTCAAGGGCTCAACTGACCGCAGTGGAAGAGGCAGGGTGCCCTCTTAAACTGGTTCCTGCTAGCCCTGCTCCTCAAGGTCACAGAGCTAATTTCTTTCTGCTACACTGTCTTGCTGAGGTAGGGGTCAAGCCCAGCCCACTCCTACAACCTCCCTGTGGAGTCAGATCTCCTCTAAAAGTACCTTTTCTCTGCAAGGGAATCAAGCAGGTGGGGTCTGTTGTCTCTCTAAAGAAAGAGAGAGAGAGACAACCGAGACAGGGTTTCTCTGTAACTTTAGACTAGCGCTTGTAGACTAGACTGGCTTTGCACTCACAGAGATTCGCCTGTGTCTGCCTCCCAAATGGTGGGATTAAAGGCGTGCGCCACCTCTGCCGGGCCTGTTGTCTCTTAATTAGTATCTTCTCACACTGGAAGTAGACATCGCTGACCCTGGCTGGCTGGCTGGTGTGGAGCTGATGTGCGTATGGGATGAGGTGTTTTAGTATCCAGCCCCTTGGGGCTGTAATGTCCTCACTTCCTTATAAACCCAGCTGGCAGTGAAATGGGTCAAATTCCTGTCCAACCAGGGCCCAGATCCTTCCCTGGTCTATCGACCTGATGTGGACCCAGAGTTGGCCAAAGACAAGGACAGC
Source organism: Dicrostonyx torquatus (assembly GCA_028555095.1). Classification (NCBI taxonomy): domain Eukaryota; kingdom Metazoa; phylum Chordata; class Mammalia; order Rodentia; family Cricetidae; genus Dicrostonyx; species Dicrostonyx torquatus. Next base: position 1,187,146 of record JAQHUG010000413.1, read on the forward strand.
TTCCGAAACTATACTGTGAGTAAGCCCCAGTTCCACCCGCTCTCACTTTCCCTGCCCGGTCTCTGGTTCCCATAGCTCTAAGGGGGCTTTTTGGGAAGCCCCATTCCACTTTATACCTGTGCAGTCTGGCCTGCAGGAGGGAGGCCATGGCCTCCAGCGTGCTGAGCCAGTTTGGCACATAGCCTGCGCTGATTGGCTTGCAGGCAGGCCCGCTGCTGGATCGCGTCTTTACCACATACAAGCTCATGCACACACACCAGACGGTGGACTTCGTTAGAAGGAAGGTAAAAGAAAGTTTCTGCTTCTAATGCGGACTTTGAGGGCTGGAGCTTCCTTGCCTTAGGCTGGAGTGATGTGCTCCGTAGCCCCCTCTTGGAGAATGACTGATTTTTGTCTCTCAACAGCATATCCAGTTTGGAGGCTTCTCACATAAGAAAATGACAGTCATGGAGGCTGTGAGCTTGCTGGATGATCTGGTGGATGAATCGGATCCGGATGTAGATTTCCCCAACTCCTTTCATGCCTTCCAGACAGCGGAGGGCATCCGGAAAGCCCACCCAGACAAAGGTGTGCTCTATGACTGGTGAGGGAGGGGCCTATCATTGCCCTAGAAAGCAACCCCAGAGGCTTGGTCCTCTCCCACAGGTCTCACGTTGAAGGAAGCTGGCCTCCTTGCTTTTTAGCTCAGAACCTGCTCTGCCTACCTCTATCCCTGCAGCTTTTAGCTCATATGTCCCTTTTCCACAGACTGGTTCCACCTGGTCGGACTTCTGCATGATCTGGGGAAGATCCTGGCTCTGTGGGGGGAACCTCAGGTGAAGGCCAGATGTGGGGAGTGGGACAGCTTCACTCAGCACAGGGCTTGGGGCACTATGAGAGGGAGCAGACCTGTTTGACCCCTCACCCACAGCTGCCTGTCCTTTCCTAGTGGGCCGTTGTTGGAGACACTTTTCCCGTGGGCTGCCGTCCCCAGGCCTCTGTGGTATTCCGTGATTCTACTTTCCAGGACAACCCTGACCTCCGGGACCCTCTATACAGGTAGTTTGAAATAGAATTTCACCTTCCTGCAATATTACAGGACCCCAGGTGGTCTTCCCTGTATCGTCTGGTCCCTCTCATGTTCGTCTCTTGATCATTGCAGCACAGAACTTGGCATGTACCAGCCCCACTGTGGACTTGAGAATGTCCTTATGTCCTGGGGCCACGATGGTGAGCCTAGCTAGCGAGCACAGGAGACTGTGGGGATGGTGGTAAGGGCTGTCCCTCTGGGCACCTGGCTACATCACCCCCTCTCCTGCAGAGTATCTCTACCAGATGATGAAGTTCAACAAGTTCTCCCTACCCCCTGAGGTAGGTTGGGGGAGGGCCCAAGCAGGAGCCTAGCCCAGCTGGGTCCATGTGGCAGATCTGAGCATGCTCCTTGTGGCATCCACAGGCCTTCTACATGATCCGATTCCACTCCTTCTATCCATGGCACACGGGGGGTGACTACCTACAGCTGTGCAGTCAGCAGGACCTGGATATGCTGCCCTGGGTGCAAGAGTTCAAGTACATAGTCCCCAAGGGGTGTGGGCAGTGAAGGGGACTTGGGGTTGAAGGATCCTACCTGATGCTCATCGTTGCTCCCCTATGTCTGCAGCAAGTTTGACCTCTACACCAAGAGCCCTGAGCTACCAGATGTGGACAGCCTGCGGCCCTACTATCAGGGGCTGATCGACAAGTACTGCCCGGGCATCCTGAGCTGGTGAATGGTTTCTGATACCCTTCCACCATTGAAACCGCACCTAAGATGGCCACCATCGTGCACAATAACAGCCCACTTCAGCCTTGCTCAGGGCCCCCATACACCTGTCCACAGTCCCCACCTGTTGTGGTTAAGGTCACTTGTGCCAGGTATCAATAAAGACTGAGAGTTTACCAAGCTGATTTATCACTGGGGCCCAGGTTTTGTGGTAGCAGGGTGGTCCCGGCGCAGGATACCACTATCGTGACCGTGCTGCTTATCCTCTTGGCTCCGTATCAGTCATCCAACTCACCCCCAGGCTAGAAAGGAGTGATAAGGGGGAGGGGAAAGTCGGGCGGTGGTGGTGTGTGCCTTTAATCCCAGCACTCAGGAGGCAGAGGCAGGCAGATGTCTGTGAGTTCAAAGCCACCCTGGTCTACAACATGAGTTCCAGGACAGCCAGGATTACACAAAAAAACCTTTCTTGGGAAAAAAAAATAAACTTTCAATATATTGAGAACGCTGCTTCAGTTTCTTGATGATCCTATCTCGACTGGAGGCAGAGAAGCTTCCAGAATGGCTCCTGGGTCATTTTGATATCTTCCTGAGGCTCTGGGGAATATGTTGCTGTTTGGTGTGACAGACACCTGAGTTAGGCCTAGTGGCACAGGATTATAACTCCAACACTCAAGAAGGTGATGCAAAGGATCATGAGTTCCAGGTTTGCGTGAACTATAAAGTTAGATTTAAACAAAAATAAATCAACATGCAAAGTTAGTGGTGGGCTGGGGATGCAGCTCAGTGGGAGAATGCCTGTCATATGAGGTCCTGGGTTCAGTTCCCAACACCGAGAGAAATCAGTGGCCAGCTGGACAGCCTTCTTTCCTTCCTTCCTTTTCTCTTGTGTTGTTGGGGACTGAACCTAGAGCCTCATGCATAGGCCAGCACTCTATCCCTCAGTCCTCAGTCTTTGTACACTAATAAACTTATAAAAAGAAAAGAAAACATCTAGGCAAGACAACTCATGCCCGTAATCTCAGCACTCAGGAAACAGAGGCAGGAAATCCACCCCATCCTTCCCAGACAGGGTTTCTCTGTGTAACAGCCCTAGATGTCCTGGAATCTGCTTCGCAGATGAGGGTAGCCATGAACAGAGATCGCCTGCCTCTACCTCTCAAGTGCTGGGATCAAAGGCCTGTACCACCAGTACTCAGTCAGAGGCAAAATTTGAGGCCCACTTGAGCTACAGACACTGAGGCTCTGTCTCAAAACAAAAGCCAGGTACACAACCACTTAGAGTAGCTACAAAAACAGTGGAAAATAAATTTAACCAAGGAGATAAGGGTATTTACACTGAAAAATATAAAGTAATGTACTTTAGAATTTACAAATGGAAAGATAGCCCATGTTTCCAGATGAAATAATGTTACAATGTCCAAAGTAAACCAGTCATCTTACATCTGTGGTCCCAGCATTTGGGAGGGGTATACAGGAGTCACACACATAGCCTGGGGTGGCATCACACACCTTTAATCCCAGCACTCTGGGGAGGCAGAGGGAGGCTGATCTGAGAAACCCTGTCTTAAAAAACAAAACAACAACAAAAAAGAAGCTACATATCAAACTTGACATACTTGACTCAGAAGACAACCCAAAAGGTGCATGTGCATGCTTAAATGTGTGTGTGCTGAGATGATTCCATGGCTAAGGTGCTCGCTGCCAAGTCTAACACCCTGAATCTGAACCCCAGAGCCACCTGGTAGAAGGAGAGCACCAACCCCCAGAAATTGTCCTCTGACCGCCATGTGCATGTTAAGCACACACTAGTTTTTACTCTGCTGTATCCATGTGCAAGCACTCACACTTACATTAGAATATATCCTAAAATATCTGTAAATGCAATTACAACTGACTAAGATCTTCCCATGCAAAGGAAACAATTTAGAAAAGTGATAACCTACAGAACAGAGAAAAACACACTTCTGAAGAGGATTAATATCCACAACTTATAGAGCTTCCTAAGGAGTAGAAAAATAAATAACTCAATAAAACACGGACCGAGATAGGGCTGGAGAGCTCACAACCACCTGTAACTCTAGTTCTTTTATTTTTTATTTTTATTTTTGATTTTTGAGACAGGGTTTCTCTGTAGTTTTTGGTGCCTGTCCTGGAACTAGCTCTTGCAGACCAGGCTGGCCTCAAACTCACAGAGATCCGTCTGCCTCTGTCTCCTGAGTGGTGGGATTAAGGCATGTGCCACCACCAATGCCAGCCTGAGACTGCCTCTTCAACTAGTTTGACTAGCCACCTGATCTGGGGAGCTCTTGTTTCTGTGTTAGACTAAAAGTGGCTGTCATGCTCACAAAGCTTTTCCATGATTTCTGAGAATCTGAACTCTGGTCTTCAAGCTTGTGTAGGAAGGGCTTTTCTTGCTCAACTGTCTCCCCAACCCAGAACAGATCATTTTTTTTGTTTGTTTGTTTTTTGAGACAGGGATTCTCTGTGTAGCCCTGGTTGTGTTGGAAATTGCTCTGTGGACCAGGCTGGCCTCAAACTCAGTTCCCACTGCCCGCCTTTTTATTTTTTCTTTTCTTTTTTTTCATGTAACTTTAATAGGGGTAGAGAGATAACTCATCTGGTAAAGTGTTTGCCAGCAAGCCAGAAGACCTGAGTTAGATTGTTGGAACCAACATGGTGGAGAACTGACTCCCATTAGCTGTCTCTGACCTCTATAAGCACCATGGTGCATGTACAATGTACTATAAATACATAAATATAATAAAAATTTAAGTATCTTTAATGCACATGTACAAACTATATAAGAATGTTAACTAACCCACATAGTGAACACACATCGTAAATATAAACAACTTTTACCAGCTTAAGAGACAAAGAAAGCAGTATCAGTCCTAGACTTCAAGACCGAGAGGCCAGAGGATCAAGTGGGTGATAGAGACCAATCTCAGCTACAAAGTGAATTCAAGGCCAGCCTGGGCCTGTCTCAAATAAAAACAAAGAAGGAAAAGGAAGGAATAATGATCCCAAGGAAATAGTTCAGTGGCATAGAACTGACTAGTGTGTTCCCAGTCCTGGGTGTCATTCCCAGAGCCAGAAAACAAATAAACAACAGAAACAAAACTCCCGTAAGTGAAAAATGAGTGTTTGGGAAGAACTGGTGGTTTTTTTTTTTTTTTTTTTTTTTTAAATATTTATTTATTTATTATGTGTACAATATTCTGTCTGTGTGTAATGTCTGCAGGCCAGAAGAGGGCACCAGACCTCATTACAGATGGTTGTGAGCCACCATGTGGTTGCCGGGAATTGAACTCAGGACCTTTGGAAGAGCAGGCAATGCTCTTAACCTCTGAGCCATCTCTCCAGCCCCAGAACTGGTGGTTTTTGATGTTTGTTTTTCCCCATTTCTCCCAGCTCCCTGGTGGCTGTGTCTTTGCACTAACTTTAGGTCTTTTGGGTGTGAACAAGGGCTGTGTGCTGCTGTGACACTTTGGGATGGCATTTAGGGACCACTTGAGACGATCCAGGATGATCTAATCTCGAGATCTGACTCTCAGTCCCTGCTGCAAATATGCTTTTTCTAAACAGTACAACTCACAAGTTCCAGGGACTTCATTTGGTTTGTAGTGCTAGAGACTGAAGGCCGGGCTTGGTGCATTCTGAGAATTTCATGTGAGGAAACTTTGGGGGCTGTTTTTCAACTTTCCTCAAAGGCTATATATACCAGGCCTCCTAGCACCGGCCATTTCTCCAAGGGTCTTTTATTCCTCAGGTTGGAAATCATGCTTCAAATCTACATGTAGGGGCTGAATGCTATGACTGAGTGTGGACAAAGGGCAAATATGACTTACTATCCCCACTTCCACACCTGTTATACTTGGTATGTAATCCAAGCTGGTTTGAAATTTGAGAACCTTCTGCCTTGGCCTCCTGAGTTCAGGGATGACAAGTATGAGCCACTATGTCTGACCTGATCGTCTCTTGAACATCCATTCCCAGGTTGGTTGTGGTCACTGGACAGTGTTGCTTTTACTATCCTCCTGACTACTGCCCCCAGAACCTGCACCCCTTGTAGACTCTTTCCAAGACCTGTCTGTCTCCCTAAAAAGGTCGGAGGTGTGCACATGAGGATGGCAGTGCTCCAGGTTGTCCACTCAAAAGGAATGTTAGCTATCTGGGGACCCTAAAAAGGCCCAAAGAGTCATGGGAGGATGGCAGGGCTCTGGGTTCTGTCCACTCAAGGGGAATGTCAGCTTTCTGGGGACTCAGGTTGCTGGGGCTGCTGTGGGGTCTGGAGGAAGGAATAGGGACTTGGCTTTTTCTTGACCCCTTCTAGCCTCGCCTCCGCCCTTGAAGTTGCATTCCGCAGCTCTTCTGGTCTTCCTGTGCAGATTCTGGCAACAGAAAGTAGCCCCTGGTTTCTGCTTACTTCCTCTCAGGGGTTGCAAGGCCAAAGCTATTTTGACAGGATACTGAAACACCATCACAGTGGTCTGTTCCTCCTCCCTTCAGTCACAACGATGACACTTTGTGCAGAAACTGACACAGTGACTGTCTTTGTTGGCCACGTTTTTCTTTCTCTTCCTTCTCTTTTCTTTTTTCTTTTCTTTTTTGAGACAGGGTTTCTTTGTGTAACAGTCCTGGTTACCCTAGAACTCTCTTTGTAGACCATGCTGGTCTCCAACTCACAGAGATCTGCCTCTCCAGTGCTAGGATTAAAGGTGTGCACCACCACAGCCTGGCTGTTGGCCATGTTCTTTCTTTCTTTCTTTTTTTGGTTTCTTGAGACAGGGTTTATCTGTAGCTTTGGAGTCTGTCCTGGAACTAGCTCTTGTAGACCAGGCTGGCCTTGAACTCACAGAGATCTGCCTGCCTCTGTCTTCCCAGGCTGGTCTCGAACTCACAGAGATCTGCCTGCCTCTGCCTCTGGAGCCTGCGCTGGAACTAGCTCTTGTAGACCAGACTGGTCTCGAACTCACAAAGATCCGCCTGCTTCTACCTCCCGAGTGCTGGGATTAAAGGCGTGCGCCACCACCGCCCGGCTTGGCCATGGCTTTTAATACTGCTTTCAGAGCTGCGAAGGGGGCTAGAGTGATGGCTCAGTCATTAAAGGCTAGGCTTACAAACAAAAATACAAAGTGAAAAGGGCAGTTTTGTTTGTGATGAAACAATTAAAATGATTACTGTTGATAAATCTTCAACCTTCAGTATGAGTATTTAGCCTTAATATGAAAAAACGAGAAATGTAGTCTGGTGAGGAAGTACATGTTATAATCCCAGCACTTGAGAAGCTGAGGCAGGAGGATTGCAGCAAGTTTGAGGACTAGCAGGACTACATAGTAACTTCTGGTTCAGTTGATAGCGCTACACAGCAAAATCTTGTCTCAAAACCAACCAACCAATCAATCAACTCCAATCATAACAAAGCAACACACACACACACACACACACACACACACACACACACACACACCAGTCAAATAAAAGAAACCTTCTAAAACAGATGGGTAGACCATATCTGTAATCCCAGTATTTGGGAGGTGGGAGTAGATTAGAAAAATTCGAGGCCATCTTTAGCTACCTAACCCTAAAAAGGCCTGACATGCCCCTTCAGGGGACAGAATCTGGAGCCCAGATACCCTCCCATGCACTCTGAGCCCTTTCAGAGGTGACAGGTTTAGGATAGAATGTAGTCTGGGCTACATGAGACCTTGTCTCAGGAAAATAAAACAAACAAACAAAAAAGGAATGATACTCTGATACATTATAACATGAATGGAGGTTGAAAATATAATATGGATGGAGATGCAAAAGAAGATCCCCACAAAGAAAAGAGGCAGAAGGAAGAATATAGTTTGGTTACTATGAGGTATCCAGAATTAAAAAATCCCCAAAACCACAGAACACAAGTTGCTAGGGATTAGGAGAGTTATTGTCTCATAGATATAGGGTTTCTCTTTGGTGTATTGAAAAGTTCTACAAACAATGGCAAGAGATTATAGTTATAAAATAGTTTGAATGTAGCTAATGCCACAAAACATATACTTAAAAACACTGATGGGAGCCAGGCAGTGGTGGCGCACACCTTTAATCCCAGCACTCGGGAGGCAGAGGCAGGAGGATCTCCGTGAGTTTGAGGCCAGCCTGGTCTACAAGAGCTAGTTCCAGAAGAGACTCCAAAGCTACAGAGAAACCCTATCTCAAAAAACCAAAACAAACAAAATCCCCCCAAACGCTGATGGCTTAGCAGTTAAGCGTGCATGCTGCTCTTGCAGAGGATCCAAGTTTGGTTTCTAACAGTCACACCTGGGGGTTCTCAACTGTTTGTAGCTCCAGGGGATCTGATGCTTCTGGCATGTGCTCACATGTACATAAATGCAATTAAAACCAATAAAAGTAAAATCTTTAAAAAATGGTTAAGGTGATGGGAAGTTGGTCTAGTCAGGAAAGTGCTCACCACTCAAGAATGAGAACCCAATTTTGGATCTCCACAACACATGTAAAAGAACTGAGCACGGCCAGGCAGCAATGGTGGTGCATTAGGGAAGCAGAGACAGGCAAGATCTCTGACAGCCACAACTACACAGAGAAACCTCATCTTAGAAAAAGAACAAAAACACCCCATCAAAACAAAACAATTAACAAAAATTGGCTTGGTGGTACAAGCCAACAATCCCAGCGTTGGGGATGAATAGACAGGAGGATCCTTGGGACTTGTTGGCCAGCCAATGTATCTGAATCTGGAAGAACAAAAGGAGGAGGTGTGGATCAACAATTGAGCTGGGATAGAGGACACTGTGCTGCAAGTGCCCAGGGAAGGAGGGACTGACAGCTTGACCCTAGAGAAATGGACTCCAGCTCCCCTTTGACCTCTTCCCAGGACAGAGGTACAGGTGACCACATGCACCTTCTTTCTTTCATCCAAGGTCTGGCACCTCTGCTAATACAACCATCTAGTACTCTTCCCCTTTTACCCTTTTCACACTCTGACCTTTCTGAAGACCAGGAAGTAAAGCAGGAGGAGGTGGAGAGGGATGTGTTCTGGAAAGCTCCCTGGCCCTTAGGTGGTTCTAGCTTCATCTTCCTCCATTGGTCTCACAGCCCTCGTTGTATAGGTCTGCCAGGCTGTGCCACACCAAGGCTTCTTGTAAGCAGGCTTTTTTGTTTAGCTTATGGAGAAGACTGAGTGATAAGGAGGGAGCCCATTTAGCTGGGTCAGTAACCAGTCCAGGATGTGCCAACTGTCCTCAGGCCTCTCTAGAAGGAAGAAACCACTAGTAACGGGGTATGTACAAAACGGCGTCTTTATTGGTACAGTCTCAGGGGCAGGTAGGCACCATCCCATGGGCTTACTTCCCTTTGCGCTTAGCCTCAGCAAATCCAGTTCATCCCCTCCAGTGGGGCTGGATAGGGCTCCAGACTCAGGCCTCTACACCCACAGGTGCACTGATTACAATGTTCCAGGAAAGTCCTGTGCGAGGCCACCTGCCTGTTTCCGGGCTGGTTGCCAATACAGTGGAAGGTGACTAGAGGAAGACGTGGCTTGTGTAGAGGGACAGTAGGGTTCAAGGTGACACCAGTGGTCCTCAGGGGTGGCACTTCAAGCTGCATCTGCCCTGACATGAAATGGGCTGGAATTCTGAGGATCTGACTCTGTCAGGACAAGTGGCTGGCTGACGGCACATCAAGCTATTTCTTCCTCCGGGAGGCCCCAGAGTCACTGCTGTTGCTGTTGGGGGCTACAGCAGCTTGCTCAGAGGCAGCTCTGGAATCCTTTTTGGACGTCTGCTTACGTTTTTCTTCTCTAGACAGTTTTGAGGACTGGAGTGGGCGGGGGGCAAGTAGAGTCTGTACAACTCTGACAGTCACCACAGCCCCCAAAAGCCCCCATAGCAGGATGGGAGGTTCCAGAGGAGACAGCTGCGTGCGCACCCAGTTCAGGATCTTGGCCAGAACATTGCCTGAGCTTCGGGCCCGGAGTGGACTCTTATCCTATGGAGATAAAACCAAGAAAAGTCCATAAGATTTATTCCTGCAACAGGCAAGCACCCTGCTACCTCCCACAGTCCAGCTAACTCCTTCACACCTTAAGTCCAAACTGTTGGAGCAGCGTTTCCAGCGTTGGGTGCCCTAGGGATACAGGTGGGAAGAATTCTTCTACCCACTGGCGGTGCCACCATTGGCTGTAACAGAACTGGATAGTCAGCATGTGGCTATAGCCCAGGCCTGGCACCCTACCCATCACCCCAGCCTTACCTCTGCCCCCCAGGCTTTGAGAACCAATACTTGTAACGCTGGGCCCGCAGGTAGGTGGGTGGCTGCTCATGAAAGGGGTACTTGGCAACATGGTTCTGCACCAGGCGGATTACTGTGGCAGGGGGCGAGAGGTTAACATGGTTCTGAGCTTGTCCTTCCATACCCAGCCCCTCTCCCAGCCTATCCCTCACCTGGCTCTTTGCCTTGCAGGAGACGTAGCACCAGGCTGGTGAACCAGGGACTGTGTGTATGTGGGCCAAGGGCTGCAAACCACATCTGCCAATCAAGGCGTGGCTGGTGGGGTATTACAATAGGGGGTGGTCGGCTCACATTCCCAGGTTTGTACATGAATTCTATCTCTGTCCAGTGCTGTCCATCATAGCTGCCCTCCAGCACCACTTCAGGCCGCCCACCCAGACCAGTCATCCGACGGAAGAGGCCATATGAGCTGGCCAGCTGTAGATGCTCCACAGAACTGAACAGGCGATGAGCCCCAGTCCAGAGACGCCCGTGGGTCCCAGGCTCCATATAGGAGTAAGGTACCTGCAAGCAAGAAGGCAATAGCTCAATGCTGCCCCATCTCCCCACAACCCCATTCTCCACAGGGTACCTACTAGGCTTATCAAGAACAAGGCCACTGTGGCAGTGCCCAGAAAGGAGAGCTGGATACTGGCAAAGAACTTCCGTAGCCATCCTTGCACCTGGATCCACCTGGGGACAGGGGGCCCAAGTATTGTCAGGCCATGCCTGAGTTGAAAGCAGCATCTTCCCCCTGCCTCTTCAGGTAGATACCTACCTCCAGAGGGCAATAAGCAATTCCCAGGCCAGGGAGGCTGCCCCCAGCCACACAGTAGGCAGAGTTACCATCTTCAGCCACTGGGAAAACTGGTGGAAGGTGAAGGCTGCCAAGGGAGGAGATTGTGATTAGGGGCTGACCCAGTCCTTCTCTTTAGATCCCCAAGCCAGCACTTACTGGTTTTAGAGAGGATGATGCGCTGCTGCCAGTCAACCTCCAGGCCAAAGTAGAGCACAGTGCCATAGGCCAGCAGCCCATAGGCAGTCAGTTCCAGCAGTATGGAGAGCATGGTCAGCAGGGCCTTAGGCCAGGCTATGGGCAGGAAAGTCACAGGTTGGCTGAGGATCTGCAGCCAAGGGGCGGGGGTGGAGGTGGAACTCTTTGGGAGTACTAGGCAGATGACATCTGTTTGGTTGTCATGACAGGATAACACTCACAGGTAGGTAACTTCTTGTGGCATCTGAGGCCAGGCTCAGCAGACAGGTGACGGTCATCCAGGAGGGAAGTGGTAAGCACCAAGGTTAGCAGGTTGAAGAAATTGTAGTTACCAGTAATGATGATCAGGACTTGTAATAATACCTGCAGGGAAGGTCGGCAATCAGCTCTATGGCAGGCTGGTCTTCCTGCGCCCTGCTAACCTGCAGGCTGACATTTTCACAAAGGCTACATGCAGCCTTGATCTGAGTAACACATCCCTCTGCCTGCAATGCTTTCCCAACGACACCGTATCACACAACCACTCCCAGGGCTGCTCTGTCCCCAGTGGTAAAGGCCATGCTCTCGCTCTCTTCTACCCACCTGAGCATAGAAGGCGGTCAACCGTAGGCGGCGAATAGGAGCAAAGAACAGGGGGGGGACTGCAATCTCGATGAGGAAGGTGGCCACCACACTGAGTTTGTGCAGCCAGACTGGCAGGTGGTGGGCAAACCAGGCAGCTGGCGTGGGCAGGCACTGTGTCTCATAGTGGTAGGTGAGAGCTGCAGGTAATGGGTGGGGGTCAGGGTTGATTAGAGCCTCCAGACCATCCCGGCTTCAGGCCCAGGCTCTCACCGGTAAGTCCCCACCACGCAGGGCAGCGGCTGGTCAGCTTGACCACACCAGAGGCAAACATGAGTCGAAATAGCAGCCAGCGCACGAGCCAGAATGGGAGGTTTTCATGGGGTAAGGTCCCTGCTAGTCCACCTTGGGGGGCCTTGTGGTTGGGAGGCTTCTTCAGTGGGGCTACTAGTATAGCCAGGAAGCCGGTCTCCAGCAATAGGGAATCCCTATGGGGAGAAGAAAAATCATAAACAGTTCTTCTCCATTAAGGCTGTTGCCCTCACAGGGTCCTCCCAGGAGATGCAAACATCCCTTGCCCAGGCTCAGGCAGGAGTCACTCACCACTGGAAATAAAGGAACACTTGGCCCACCTGTAGGGAGAAGAGCTGTTAGAGAGGCATCGTGTGTCTGTGGCACCAGGCGTGGCAGTGGGTGGATTAGACAGAGGCTGAGGTTCTAAGGGTCTCACTTGCCTGGCAGGTTGATAAGTAGGCAACCCAGAGCAGCAGGTAGGTGAAGGGGTGTCGCAGAGAGTTCAGGAGCAGGGCACCCAGTGCTACCACGGTGCCCAGTAGGGTCAGTAGATCCAGACCCTGGGCAGTATCCAGTCCTAGTCTTGGTGCCTCCCAGAGCAGGGTTGGTGTTTCCCACAGCTGCTGCCACCGACCCTTGCCTTGGGGCCGCAGTGTTCTTCGAGCAGGAAGGATGCCCTCTGGGCCATAGAGGCCTGTGGGAAGGCATGTCAGTGTCTTCCCAGACGAAATTCAGCCGAAGTTAAGCCCTGAAGATGTCCCACCACAAGCTCCAGGCATGCAGATGCCCTATTGTCAGGGCCTCCAAATGCGCTCTACCCCCCCTCCGCCCCTCACCGCCACCCTCCACATCCTGAGTTGTGCCTGCGGATGTTCCAGCCCCAGGTAGGGCTTGCTCTACCAGATTAACTCTCTCAGGTTAGAAACTGTTGACCTCAACCCCAGGTTCAGAAGACCTAACTCTGGGTCAGCACCTTCCGCGGGAGTTCAGGTAGAAATCTGTCTCCTATTCCCTTCGGGGTTCTGCCTTAATCCCAGATGAGAATCCAAATAGTCACGGGAAACCGACCCTCGCACATTCTTCTCCCTCCACACTCTTGAGGCCTGCAGTACACAAACTACTGCCCCCTAGTCCCACGTAGAGAGGCCTGAACCTCACACCCGCCTCCGAGAGATCGTACTCAGGGTGAAGGAAGGGATGATACTACGTGTGTGTGTTTCACTCCCGGCACCCTCACCTGGGATCTGGGTGTAGAGGGACGCAAAGGCAAACGTGTAGACAGCGGCCACACCCTGTAGGAAAAGCTGCTGTGGGACCCGGGAGCTCGCCATGTCCGCTACGCGGTCCGCCGAAGCAGTGCCCACTGGTACCCCCCCTCAGCCACGCCCCAGCTGGAATCCGGCGGGTTAGTCACTGCGCTCCACCCCGTGTCGAGAAACTCACCGCTCACTGGCCCGTAAACTTAGTCTCAGCGGGTCCTTTAGGGTCCGCCCCGGACGCGTAACCACGCCCCTAGATCTAGGCCCCGCCCTGTTAGGCCCGCCTCCTTCCCTCCCCGGCGCCTTGCACTTTGAAACTGGGGCCCGCGTTACGTCATCGGTGTGCGCGCAGCGTCCGTATACGTACTTCCTGGGTGGGAACGGCAAAATGGCGCCAGAATCGGTGGCGGGTTGATCCTCCTGGCCCTATCTGGAGCCAGTGTACGGTCCGGGCTTCTAGTTCCTTTCTGGACATGGAGGATGTGGAGGTGCGCTTCGCTCACCTCTTGCAGCCCATCCGAGATCTCACTAAGAACTGGGAGGTGGACGTAGCGGCACAGCTGGGCGAATATCTGGAGGAGGTGAGGGCGGCGGGGGAATGGTATGAGCCTGGGAATCAGGCGTCACTGCCACCCCCGCCTCCAGGTCTGTAGCCGTCTGGTATTTTGTTCTCAGTTTCTCGTGTTCTTTTTCCTCCCCCAACTCCAGCCTGCCTCTCGAAGCTTTCTTCAGTTAGATTATCCTGGAGCTGTCATTTTCAGTTCTCTATCTGTTAGCGAGTTGTGAAATCGATTTGGTTGGACGATAACCATTTTCTTCAACAAATGCATTACTTGTATTTTCTCTTCGGGGCGCAATATATTAAGCATCACTTTTCTTTTTTTTTTCTTTCGGTGCTTGGGGTACAGCTAGGGCTGTATGAGCTCTACTGCTGAACTTTTTTTTTTTAAAAAAGTCCCTCTTTTCTTCCTAAGGCAGGCCTTAAATTCGAAATCTTGCTGTCTCAGTTTCCTGATTATTTGCGAATACTAATCGACCCTACTATGTCTGGGCTTTTAATTGTATTTGAGAGATTTGGATCCCGTAGGGAAAGGGATTTCTTACCTTAGACCTCAAGCTCCGCCCATCTCTTCTCCCCAGGAGTCCCATACCCGGGACTCTTAACTTGAACTTGCTTGTCCAGAAGGACCAGCCTCCCAGTGTGTGGCCTTGCCCTTCGCTGTAATCTAGCCTATCCGCATTTCATGCCTCCATTTTTAGCACTAGTGTCTAGATCTCTTCAGGCTCTGTCTGCTCCATTTCAGCCTTTTCACACCTCAGCCCAATTCCATCGGATTCCACTACCCGTCTTTGAACGGTAGTGGCCTTCATCTTACACAATCCAGAAGGCGCTCGGAATGTTCTGTGATTCAGTTGGGGAGCATTTGTTGGTCTGACAGTTTCCTTTCTGAAACAGTGCTTATTAGGATTTCTATCTCACTGCTTCTTTTTTCTCTCCTAAATGTTGAGCTTCTCGGGGTGGAGCCTTCTTTCCTTTAAAAACGGAACATCTTGATGGTGTGCTTTAAAATACGGGTGTTAACTCTATGTGGTGGGACACGCCCATACTTCCACTTGTAGGCTGTCCCAGTGCTGCCTCCAGATCTGTTTGTTCTTGCCACTCTCTTGGCTTTTTCTGGGATAGTACATGATCTCTTGGGTCTTATTTAAAGTGGAGCTTTTGATTTTTGGTTCAAATTCTAGTCCTCTATTTTTGGTGAAGAGTTTTACTGTGCAACTAAAGGTGAAAATTAAGAGAGGCCTCATATCCCACACCAAGTTTACCTATGAATTCTGTCCATTATTCTGCCAGAGTGTCACTTCAGTTCTTGTGATCCACATTACGTCTGGTCTAGGCCTATTATACCTAGTTATTTAAAACCTTCTCAACCAAGGTCCAAGATTGGACATCATCCAGTAGCTAGTGTGAGTCTTCAAAATTAAAACAAGACAGGGTTAGGAGTGCAGGGAACTGGAGAGAAGGTTCATCAGTTAAGAGCACTGGTTGCTCTTTCAGAGGACCTAGGTTCAATTCTAAGCATCCATGTGACAGCTCACAACTAACTATAATTCCAGTTCCAGGAGATCCAATGCCTTCATGTGGCCTCCACCGGCACCAAACACACCAGTGGTGCACAGATACATGTAGGAAAAATACCCATGGAATTCTTTTAGAAAATTAAAATCAGGCTAGAAAGATGAATCCTGAAGAAGATTGCATGCTGCTCTTGCAGAAGACCTGGGTTTGGTTCTCTTTGAACCCAGATGCAGCTTACAATGGCTTGTAACTCTGCTTTGAGGGGTTCCAGGGCCATCTTCTGGTTCCATGGACACCTGCAAGCACATGGTACACACACATACAAATGCAAGCAGACACACATCTTAGAAAAAAAAATTATAGCCACACCACAACACTGCTTAGTTTAAAATTGCTCAGCAATTTTAGCCGTATCCGTGGTTCTGTACCTTGTGACTTTTAAAAAAAAATTATCTGGGGGCTGGAGAGATGGCTCAGCAGTTAAGAGCATTCCCTGCTCTTCCAAAGGTCCTGAGTTCAAATCCCAGCAACCACATGGTGGCTCACAACCATCTGTAATGAGGTCTGGTGCCCTCTTCTGGCCTGCAGGCATACATGAAAGCAGAATATTGTGTACATTTAAAAAAAAAAAAAAGACCAGTTTAGGTAATTTATCAACACCTTGTCTAAAAAACAAATAAATAAAAAATATTTTAAAAAATTTATCTTAATTTTAAAAATTAAAATTATTATGTCTGTGGGTGCATGCATATCAGTGTGCTTATTGAGGCTAAACAACTTGTGGGAATCTGTTCTACAACATAGATACTTAGGTCATTAGGCTTCATGACAAGCACATTTATCCACTGAGCTATCTCACGCTTTTTTGAACGGTTAACTAAGGCCTCCTATGATTGTTCTTGACTGAAGGGTATCTGTGATATCTTGTCCTGCTAGTGACTGTTCTATTTATAACTAAGTCTTTTTCATTCTGTAAGTCTTTTATTATTATTTATTTGGTTTGGTTTTTTGAGAGGGGATTTCTCTAATTCTGGCTGTCTTGGAATTCAATCTGTAGACCAGTCTGGCTTCAAACTCAGAGATCCGCCTGCCTCTGCCTCCTGAGAGCTGGGATCAAAGGCGTGCACCACTATGCCCAGCTCTCATCCCTTAAATCTGAAGTGTCAGTTAACCATTCTATCTGAAATAATTCTCTCTCTCTCATTTTTGTTTTTTTGTTTTCTTTTGTTTGTTTTTCGAGTCAGGGTTTCCTCTGTGTAACAGCTCTAGCTGTCCTGGAACTAGCTCTTGTAGACCAGGCTGGCCTCAAACTCACAGAGATCCACCTGCCTCTGCCTCCCAAGAACTGGGATAAAGGTGTGCGCCACCACTACCAAGCTAAAATAATTCTCTCTTTTTGTGACATAATATCACAAGGTATTCTTCAACTTGCTTGTCTATGGTCTGTCTCTACCCTACAATGTAAATTCTAAAAGAGCAGAGACTTTATATATGATGTTTTTGGCTTTGTAGAATGCCTTACACATGGTAGATGCAGGACAAATGCTTATTAAGTGAATTTGTGATCTGATGTTTAACCTGTACTGCACAGTTGGCTGAAGAGTGCCAAGAACAGTGGTAAGAGGTCATACTGGCTGGGTAGTGGTGGCGCACGCCTTTGATTCCAGTGCTTGTGAGGCTGAGGCAGGCGAATCTCTGGTCTACAGAGCTACCAAGTGAATTCCAATACAGCCAAGGCTACTTAGAGAAACCCTGTCTCAAAGAACAAAACAAAAACCAACAAAAAACCTGATGGCAAAGCAAACAGTAATTTATGCTTTAAGATAGAATTTCTGCTTTCTAGGGAGAAATTCTAAATACGAAGGTAGGAGACACATTATTTGGTATTATGGGCCTACTTGGCCTAAGCATTGTTTCGTTATGTTTTATATAAAGCAATGTAGTCTTTACGACAAAAACTGATACAGTCACAAGAGAGATTAAGTGATATACTGGACGTCACAGCTGATAGTGGACAAAGCAGATCTATTCCTCCCCCTGACTGTATCTGTGTGTTGTCACAAATGGGTGATAGATTGGAAAGAAAAGATAAGGATACTATGACGACTTTGACTGAGGGACCTGATTTTATTTGAGGTGAAAGGACTTATGTCTGCTAAGCTGAAAAAATGTGTAGAGGTGCCTGTCTCAGTGGAAGGCACGAAGGTGCAGCTCCTAGTGGAAGCCTGGTAGCTGGAGGAGACCGGATTTAGAGACCTGCCTTGGAGTCTCTGCTTAGCGGTTCAAGTCTTTCCCTCCGAGTGGCAGAAAGACTGCAAAGAACATACAGGAGAAGACTGGGGGTCAGGTGGAGTCCCATGAGACTGGCCAGAGCTGTAGTCAGTAGAGAGGAACCTGGAAGTGGTAAGGGGCTGATCCTAGATTGAACTGGCAGGTAAGCAAAGAGAGGAGCTGAGGTCCTTTAGTTTCTGGGAATGCGAAGGAATGCTTGGAATCCAGCATGGACTTGCTCATTTGACTCTAGATTATAAAATCTGGATAGTTGAGCCAGACAGTTGGATGTATGGGTTTGAGCTGTAGTAAAAGTGTCTGCAAGATCTTGAGTTAATCCCTAAAACCTTGAACATTTCTGTGGGGTATCTTGGGGCTTTGTTTGTTTGTTTTTTGGCAATTGTTGATGTGTGTGATTGGTCACTTGAACAGGGATGGATAGATGACACTTGGCAGAAGGTGTTCAGTAGGAAAAAAGAGCCCAAACACTGGTTAAGAGCCAAGGTTCACAGAGATAAAGGAAGGATGCAGAGGGAGAACGCCTTACAGCACCAATCAGAGGATAGAGAGTGCTGTATCCCGGCTAGTGGGATATGAACGGGGGTCTCTGATAAACCTGGAGGAGAGGAATGGGAGGGCAAGAGACACGAGAAACGACAGCAAGACAGGATTTCTGATCAAGCCTTGCTTTATTAATTCTCAGAAGCTGTTATATAACAAAATGGGCAAGGGGGAGGGGAAGGTGTCAAGTCTGCTGGAATTCAGGTCTGGAGACATCCCTAGCTGATAAGGAAATACTCAGTGTCTGTGATTGTTGACTAACAAAGGAAATGCTAATTGTTTGTAAAAAGCCTGGGGCCTGCAGGTCTCACTAGGAGGTAAGATACCAGGTTGATTTCCTAGGCCCAGAATTTATCCTGCAGAGGGGATAGAGGTGAATATTTACTTAATTTGTGAGCTTAAGATGGCTGTAAACAAAACACAGGTCTTTGCTTCCTGCAGTGCTGTACGTGTCTGTCTCCTTTTCCTTATTTCAGGGTAAAGGGTCTTTCTGCTTCAGTCTGTCCTGGTTGGTTTTGACGTAGGTGGGTACAGTGTGAAGTGCTGATGAGGGCTGGTATCAACTTTAGCCATCATGGTCAGTGTCCTTTGGGGACCTCTCTTCCAAAACACTTGATCTCACAGGATCTGAGAACTAGGGGGAGTCGCAAAGATCTAACCTCCCTCTAGAAATACCCAAAGGCAACTGGCAAACTTTAGTAGACTTAGAGCTATCTATGTTTGTGGCTGGTGGGTTGAGCTGTTCCGGAAGAAGTGAACATAGGCTTCTCCTGCATTGGCATCTTACTTTCTTTGAAACTGTCTCAGTGTTTAGCCTAGGTGGACCTTGAATCCTGCCTCAGGGTCCCAACTGCTGGGATCATAGGCATTCCCACCAAGTCTAGCTTACTAATGTTCTCTCTTGCAGCTGGACCAGATTTGCATCTCTTTTGATGAAGGCAAAACCACTATGAACTTCATTGAGGCAGCACTGTTGATCCAGGGCTCAGCTTGTGTCTACAGTAAAAAGGTGGGTTCCACAGACTGCCAACCTTTGTGCTTCAGTGTTGAGTGGGAGTAGCCTGATTAGCTCCTTCTGGCACAGCAGCAGTGTGCATCTGTCTGTAGCCTGCTTTCATTGTGGGTCACACTTAGGATTCCTTCATGACTTCCAATACCAATACAAAAGAAAAACTGGAGTTTATTATTTGCTTTTGGTTTTGTTTTTTGTTTTTTTTGAGATAGGGTTTCTCTGTAGCTTTGGAGCCTGTCCTGGAACCAGCTCTTGTAGACCAGGCTGGCTTCAAACTCACGGAGATCCACTTGCCTCTGCCTCCTGGGTGCTGGGATTAAAGGCATGCGCCACCATCGCCCTGGCATATTGTTTGCTTTTTTTTTTTTTTAGACTTATGCATCCCAGGCTGATCTCTAACACTGTGTCTACTTGAGGAAGATGACCTTGAACTTCTGTTCCATTTGCCTCTACCACCTGGAGTGGTATAGTAGGACAGGTGTCAATCACCATATCCAATTTTTGCAGTCCTTTGGTCAGGGGTCAAAGCTAGGGATTCATGCATGCTAGGTGAGTGCTTCACCAACTGAACTATATTCCCAACGTGCTTGTTTTTGAGGCAGGATTTTATTAGCTAAGACTGACCTTGAGCTTGCTCTGTAGCTGAGGCTTGCCTTGAACCCCTGATATGTCTGCCTTTGCATCTCGAGCTGTTTGAATAATAGGCATGTTCTCCAATGTCCAGGTAAACTGGAGTTTAAAATGCCACTACCAGGAGATGGTTCAGTTGGCAAAAGTTTGCTGTATAAGCATGAGGGCTTGAGTTTGGATTCTCAGCACCCACATAAAAAGGCAGGTGTAACCCTAGCACTTGTTGAGCCCTAGATCTCACTAGCCAGTCAGCCTAGCTAATCACTGGTCTTCTCAGGTCCAGCCTAAAAATAAGGTAGAGAGCAGTCAGAGAAAATATCTGAGGTTAACCTATAGCTTCCATAATCATTTATAAATGTATTTGCACACCCACCCACATAAACACAAATATGTAACACACATGGTATGGCTAAGCTAGAAGTATAGTTCACTTGTATAACACTTGTCTAGCATACATGAGGCCCTGGTTGTCATCCCTAGCATCGTAGTCAATAAATAAAATGACCAGGAAGAGAGGGTCAGGTGTGCTGTGAGCTCCGTTGTCCCTCAGGTACATAATTATCTGTAGCTCAGTGTGTATAAGCTCTACCTTCTCTGCTTCCACATGTGGGTACTGTGTAGTTGTGTACATCATCTAGGAAAACTGCTGGTCTCACCTTATGGTGGGGCTCTGGTTTTGTGAAGGAGACCAATAAGAAGCAAATGAAATATGTCAGGCAGGCCCACCATGGCTTACAGTTTGACAGGGCCATCAGAGACCGCACCCTCCTATGGACTGAGCAGTGTAGCTAGAAAAAGGAGCTGCAGCTGGCCTGGGGGCACTGGGCAAATGAACAGTGGGTACCATGTATGAGGGTTCTGGGTCTACAGAGCATGTGCCAAGGGCCGTCTGAAGCATTGTGGGCACCCATCGTGCCATGGCCATGACTTGTGTCAAGGAGGGTGTGCTTGAGAATGTGTGGAGTATGGGACAGAGAAGTAGAAACCTCAGTTGTCAAAAGTAATTCTGACAAGACTGATTTGACTTGAGAATTATTGTTATTATTTTTGCTGTTGTATTTATGTGTGTTCTGTGCATATGTATGCCCAGGAATGTGGAACCCTGAGGTTAATGTCTGTCTCTTTACTTGATCCCTCTCCTCTTATTTTTTGAGACAGGGTCTTTCACTTAACCTGAAGCCCACTGGTTTGTTTGGCCTACTGGCCAGTGACCTCCAGGGCTCTTTCTGTCTCTGCTCCCCAGTCTTCTCCAAGGCTGGGGTCACAAGCATGCACTGCTATGTTTGGATTTTTAACATAGATTCTGGGGATCCAAACTCAGGTTCATGTGTTTGCATGTCAGGTAGTTAGTGTGTGGGTGTGTGCCTGTGAGTGTAGATTCTCTCAGAGACCCGAGGCATCTGATTTCCCTGGAGGTGGAGTTACAAGTCGTTCTGAGTAGCTAATGTGGGTGTGGGAACCAAACTCAGGTCCTCTGAAGAACAGCAAGGACTCTTAACTGCTGAGCCATCTCTTCCGGCCCCAGAGAACTATTTTTGTGTTCATATTTCAGAGTGTGTGTGTGTGTGTGTGTGTGTGTGTGTGTGTGTGTGTGTGTGTGTGTGATGTGTATGTGGGTGGACATGTGTGGTCACCTAAATATGCAGGTCAGAAGTTGATAGAGGAATTGTTTGCCTTTTTTGTTTTTTAAGATTTATTAATTTTTGTCAGTGTTGTGGCACATGCCTTTAATCTCAGCACTCTTTGAGGCAGAGAGTTCCTGAGTTCAAGGCCAGTCTGGTTTATAGAGAAAGTTCCAGGAAAGCCAAGGTTACATAGAAACCCTGTTGCAAAACAAAACAATATTATTAATTTTATTTTATGCTATGAGTGCCTTACCTGCTTATTTTTATGTTCACCATGTGTGCTTGGTGACCTCAGAGGTAAGATAATTGGATCCCCTGGAACTAGAGTTATAGTTGTGAACTGCCATCTGGATGCTAGGAACAGAACTTGGGTCTTCTGTAAGGGCAACAAATGCTTTTATCTATTTTTCCAGCTCTCCACCTTATTCTTCAACAAAACCTCTAACTGAACCTGGAGCTTACTGTTGTAGGAGGCTGCTGTTCATTCGTTCCCTGCTGCCCAGACTCAAAATGATCACTCAGAAACTATATTATTTAAAACACTGCTTGACCTGTTAGCTCTAGCTTCTTGTTGGCTAGCTCTTACATATTAATTTAATCCATTTTTATTAAACTGTGTATCACCACGAGGCTGTGGCTTACTGGGTAAAGTTCTGGCCTCTGTCTCCAGTGGAGCTACATGGCTTTCACCTGACTCCACCTTCTTTCTCCCAGCATTCAGTATATTTTTCCCCGCCTACCTCTGTTCTGCCCTGCTATAGGCTCAAGCCAGCTTTCTTTATTCATTAATGGCAATCACAGCATACAGAGGGGAATCCCACATAAGCTTACTGTTACAGCTGGACTGGCTAGCCAGCAAGTGCCCAGAAACCTGGGGTTTCAAATGCATGTCACCTACTCTACTTACATGGATGCTCGGGATCTGAACATGGTAAGCATTTACTCACTGAGCAGTTTACTTAGTCCGTTTGTTTTCAGACAGTAGCTTGGCATGTAGCCCAGGCTGGCCTTGAATCTAAGATTTATAATTTTAAATTAATCTCAGCCGTTCAGTGCTAGAGCATGCTTCTCATTTTTTTTTTTGTTTTTTTTAAGAGATTGGGTCTTATACCAGAACTTATTCTATACCTTAGACTGGCATCAAACTCATGATAATCTTCCTCCTTCAGCCTCCTATGTACTGGGGTTACATGCATATGCCACCACCCTGGGTAATGAGAATTACTTGATAGTAGTAAAACCGTCTGGGCTTGTATGGAGGTTTGGAAATGATGGCCAGATGTTGATATGTACCAGTGTCTAATAAGAAAGGTTCCTCCTCCTGCAAGGGGTGTTTTCAAGCACTATTTCAGATAGTCCCCTCCTTTCCATGTCCTTATTGCTTGTCTCTCCTTGCCAGGTGGAGTACCTCTACTCGCTGGTCTACCAGGCTCTTGATTTTATTTCTGGCAAGAAGTGAGTATTAGAAGTGAGCCAGGAGGAAGAGGCCTTTATCTTCTTAGCTGAGCCCTGTTTGCAGCTTGGGAGGCTCCTGAAGTCTCCCAGGATGCTCTTGGTATGTTTTACTTTCTCAGGCAAGCCAAGCAGCTCTCCTTAGCACAGGAAGATGGGAGCAACAGGGCTGTCAACTCAGGAACTCCCTATGAAACAGAGGATGAGGTGAGTTGGAGCATGCGGACTCTGCCCGAGGTGCTTGCCTGGCCCTGTTTCCGTGACTACTTGCTTTCTCCTGCAGTTCCTGTCACTGGATGACTTCCCTGACTCACGGGCTAATGTGGATCTGAAAAATGACCAGACATCCAGTGTGAGTGTCCTGGCCTTTGTGAGATGGGGATAGCAGTCTTCTTAGTGTTGCTCCTTGTAGAATTCAGAGCTCTCCTTCCCCCACCCACAGGAGCTGCTTATCATACCTCTTGTGCCCATGGCTCTGGTGGCCCCTGATGAAGTGGAAAAGAACAACAGCCCCTTATATAGGTATAACACTGTGCTAGCATGGGAAAGAAGGGCAGGAAGCCTGCTTGGGAAAGGTCTCAGTAGCAAGTTTTTTTTTTTTGGGTTTTTTTTTTTTGCCAACACAGCTGTCAGGGTGAGATCTTGGCCAGCCGGAAGGATTTCAGGATGAACACATGTACCCCTGACCCCAGAGGTTCCTTTATGTTGGATCCAGTGGGAATGTGTCCTATGGAGCCTGCGGATTTGTGCCCCATGCCAGGGAGCCAGAAAGGTAAGGGTTTGGATGTTGAGGCTTAGTGGGAAATAGATCTTTTGAAAGACTGCTGTTGGGTACCTTAAGCCTGCCACCTCTAGTCTTAGCAGCTGTCTCACACCACATCATACCTTTCCCACTGTAGATAGCTTGGCTAGAGGTTCTCTCCCTCATCTTTTTTTGTACCTTGATTTCCAGTCAGTAAGTTCCTAGCTCAGCTCAGGGCTGGGGTCTGGTATCTGTGTCTTCCTTAGTCCCAGACTTGGGGCCTGCTGGGTTCTACTTTCTGCTGGCAATCTAGAGAGGCTTCTTTGACACCAGTGGGGACATTCTGGGGATGGGTTGACCAAGTCTAATCTCTCCCAAGATGCTGAGGGTGCTGAGGGGCAGCCGATGGAAGTCTCTAGGAATGGAAGTCATGTTTCCGTACTCAACATCTCCCAAGAGCCAGGTGAGAAGAGAGCACCAGGGAGGGTGATCTAGGTAGAACTCTGACCTTGGATGCTCTCAGTTTCCTTAGCCTGTCTTGTTTGCTTCCTGTTCATTGACTTTTGGGGAATAGGCCTAATGATAGTAGATAAAGTCTTATGTTGACTCTCTGTGCTGTGGTGTAATCAGTGAGATTTGCTTTCCTAGGTCTTCTCTGGGTAAATGTAAATGGTAACAAAGACTATCTGGGCTGGGACTGTAGCTTGGATGGAGCACTCGCATATACAAAGCTCAGGGTTCAGCCCACAGCATAGATAGATAGATAGATAGATAGATAGATAGATAGATAGATAGATAGATAGATTGCCAAGAGATAAGGTAAACTAACCAAAGCATGCCAGTATGAGGAAGAGAGTATAAAGCCTTGTTTAGCTTTTCAAATGCTAAAGTGTGAAGCTGAGAAGAGAGGCTGGCCTGTCCAGCTCTTCTAAGAGCTGGCCATGAGCCTCCTACATAGGAGCTCTACCTGCTGTCTGACCTCTAGCCTCTTTAGGCTAACTGGTTTCTTACCCAAACACTTTTCTAGAAGGCCAAATGCTCAGCGGTGGTGATGAGGATGCAGAAGATGTAGCAGAGCTCCAGGAGGTTGCTCTAGAGCCTGCAGAGCCCAGGACCTCACAGCAGGTGGGACAACAATGACTCCACAGAGCTCAAGCTGTCAACAGAGCTTGCCCTGGTTCTGGGGTAGAATTAACGTTACATGGGGACAACAGTGCGGTGGTCTTGGCTCCTGTCTGTCACACTGATATTGTTTCCTCTCAGAGGGAGTGTCTGCACAGAAGCCTGGCCATCCTCCAGCCAGACTGTTTAATGGCAGCTTCCATTTCCTTTCCCTCTTTAAGCAGAACTGCAGTTGCTCCCTGAGAATGGACTGGCATTCAAGGCCCTGAGCCTTGTGGAGCTCATAGTATCTGCACTGTCAGCTGATCAGCCTGGAGGACTTTGCTACCTCTTTCAGCCCCCACAGGAGTAGTCTATCCAGAGAAATCAAGAAATCCTTGTTTATTGAACACAAACAAATCACACAAAACAAAAGCCTTGAGGCTGGGGATGTAGTAGAATGGTGGAATTCTTCACTAGCCTATGGGAGGCCTGGAGTTTAATCCCCCCTGTAATATGAATACATTAAAAAAAAAAAACAAACTAGGAGGCTGTAGAGATGGCTTAGACGTTAAGACTGTGTACTGTTTTTGCAGAGGATCCAATTTCGGCCTCCACATCAGGCAGTTGCTAACCATCTGTAACTCACAACTCCATTGGGGATCTAGTGCTTCTGCCTCCACAGACAGGCATCTGCACTCCTATGTGAATTGACTGCCTCCCCACACATATACAATTTTTAAACTTTTTTTTTTTTTTGAGAAAAGGTTTCTCTGTGTAGCCTTGCCTGTTCTGGAACTCATTCTATAGACCATAATGGCCTTGAACGCACAGAAATCTGCTTGCCTCTGCCTTCTGAGTGCTGGAATTAAAGGTGTGTGCCACCACTGCCTGGCCTGCCTGCCTGCCTGCCTGCCTGCCTTCCTGCCTTCCTTCCTTCCTCCCTTCCTCCTTCCTCCCTTCTTCTCTCCCTCCCTCCCTCCCTCCCTTCTCTTTCTTTCTTAATAAAATCAGCCAGGCAGGGTCAATGCTTAGTGTAAGCATGAGGACCAGAGTTTAGATCCCTGTAGCCCACATAAATGTTGGGTAGGTGTGGCGGCCTGCCTGGAATTCAGGCCTGGAAGTAGAGACAGGATACCCAGAGCAAGCTGGCTAGCAAAAGACAGCTCGGGTGAACTTTGGATTTGTTTCAGAGACTCTGTCTCAGTGAATAAGGTGAAAGAGAATTGAGGATGCTTCTTTACATCCAACTTCAGCTCCTACATGCACTCATATGTGTATACCCACACAAGCAAAAAAAAAAAAAAAAGTTATAAGCACAAAAAATGGGAAAATTACTCCTGCCCAAGCCAACCTGATGTATTTAGAAGGAAATATTAACAATTATGAAATTTGGATGGATGTTATAACATATAGCTTTGGTTTTGTTTGGTTATTGGAGACAGGGTCTCATTTTATAACCCAAGCTAATCTTGACCTTGTGATCCTCTGCTTCAGCCTCCCAAGTGTTGGGCCAAATATGAGCCAGCATGCCAGTCTGTCCTTTCTTTCCTTGTTTGTACATGCTAGGTAAGCACTCTACTAGGGAGTCACACACTCCCAGAAATATTGTGAGGTTGTTTTTTTTTTTATCAGATTTAAAAAAAAAATAGCAATCCAAATTCCTACTCCCTCCCCTTCCCATTCCCTCCACACACCCTCCCACCCCACCCCCCTCTAATCCTAAGAGAGGGTAAGGCACTTTGCTATGTGGAAAGTCCAAGGCCCTCCCTACTATATCTAGGATGAACAAGGTATCCATTCAAAGAGAATAGGTTCCCAAAAAGCTAATACATGGAGTAGAGATAAATCCCAGTGCCACTGCCAGTGGCCCTAGTCTGCCCCAGCCATACAATTGTCAACCACGTTCAGAGGAATTAGTTTGGTTCTATGCTTGCTCCTTCCCAGTCCAGCTGGAGTTGGTGAGCTCCCATTAGCTCAGGTAAACTGTTTCAGCGGATGAACCCTATTGTGGTTTTAAAGGAAAAATTTCCCTGATGACTGGTTCTCTTCAGGATTGTTTGTGTTTGTGTGTGTATATGGAGGCTAGAGGTCCACCTTGGGTTTCATTCCTCAAGAGCTGTGACAGGCTCTTGTATTGCTTGTCTAAAAGTATTCCCCATTTCCAGCAGTTTAAGTGCTAAGTACCACAGTTCCTTGTACTAGGCTTTAGTTAGTCCTTCCATCTGTATGCTGGATAATATATTTTCCCCTTTTTTACTATTAAAGGTGAGACCTGAGAGGTATTTTATATCACTTTATCATGTTCTCTTCCTCACACTTTATTCCCATGGGTTCCAAGTTTTAGATCCCAGGAAGGGCTTTTGAACATGGATCTAATTTGTACCTTAGTTTCCTTTCAGCCTCCAAGCCCTAAGAAATGGCAAGGCAGCGCCCCTCTCTCGTTCTCTCATTTATCTGATTTACTTGCCAGATTAGTGAGAGGCTAGCATGAATGATGCTAACTGCATCTCCCTTTATTGCATTTTCTCCTTTATACAAAAAGTTCTTGGTTGGCTGCTGTCTCAGGCTCCGAGGCATTTCTCACTACACACAGCAATTGTGAAGCAACCTCCTCTACTTCTCGCCAATGATCTCTACCCTGGTGTGCTGTCAGAGACTGCAGAATTTCTTCTGAACCCTTTAGCTGTTTTCAGGGCATCTCCATACTCATGTGGTGAACCCCACTCATCAGGCATGCCACCTATACCATGTGGATAAAGACTGTCATCCTGGAATTCCCTTCACAGACACTCTGGGCCTGATGGCTCAGCCTTAGTTGCATGTCTCATTACCTGCCATAACAAGAAGACACTATCACACAATGCAATGAAAGGGATAGCTGTATTTGGCAATCTCCCTATTCATAGCGGTTTCTCAGCTCCAGTTACCTGTCTTGCTATGCTTCTCTCCATTTCTTCTTTTGTTCTGTCGTGTCCCTCTTCAGTGGCAGTTATGCTGTGTGACATTCTTTTTTCGGGGAGGTGTGAACAAGTGTCTATTCACCCTAGATAAAGAATTGAAGACAGATCAACCTGGTGAACCAATGAGCGTTTTTTTTTGGGGGGGGTGGGGGATTACTTAGAGGGAGGAATATGGGTGAGGTATTGCCTATAGGAGCAAAAACAACTCAGAGACACCTGCATCACCAAAGACCCATCCAAGCATATGTGAAAGCTCACAAAGCTGGAAACCTGGAGCACTCTGCACAACTTGGAGGCAGCTCAACAGGTTGGAGAGTGTCTTCCTGGGGGCTTGGTTGGTCTCAGCCTCTTCTGTGCAGCTCAGCTTATCTGAGTCTTCACTGAAACTTGGCTGGTATCTACTTCTAAGTCTTCTACGTAGTTGGGCTGTTGGGAGAATCTTCTCAGCAGTCTTTACTGTTTCTGTATTCTTGGGGAAATAGGGACCTAGTGAATCTAGTCAGTTTTAGGAATTTCCTGAAACTGTTGTGTTTACTTGATATGTTACTGAGCATCCTGCAGGGTGGAGTATTTCACCTCATCTTAGAACAGCAGTTCTTAACCCTTTGGGGGGGGTCCCATATCAAATATCAGATGTTTACATTATGATTTGTAACTGCAGCAAAATTACAGTTATGAAGTAGCAATGAAATTGTATGGTTGGGGTCACTACAACATGAGGAACTGTATTAAAGGGTTGCAGCATTAGGAAGGCTGAGAGTGCTGCCTTAAAACATCCTGCTGTTTCATTGCCCTGCTCACATCCTGTGTCACAGTTTTACTCTAGGAGGAAACTGTTCAGCACCACAGTGAGCACCATCACATCTGGCTGACTTTATGTAAATGCTGGGGACTGAACTTAGGTCCCCAGGCTTGCAGGGCGAGCACTTCATCAGCTTTTCCTGGCCCCTCCTTAAGGTTTTCACTTTTGGTCCCTAAGAGGGTCCTTTATTTTTTTATTTTTATTTTTTATTGATATTTATTGAGCTCTACATTTTTCTCTGCTCCCTGCCTCTCCCCTCCCCCCTTCAACCCTCCCCCAATGTCCCTATGCTCCCAATTTACTCAGGAGATCTTGTCTTTTTATACTTTCCCATGTATATTAGGTCTATGTAAGTCTCTCTTAGTGTCCGTATTGTTGTCTGAGTTCCCTAAGAGGGCCCTTGAGCCATGTTTTTGATGTGAAACTAAGCAGAATTTTTGGGCTCTTGAGAGTTTTTGGTGGACAAGAGCCAAAAGAGGAGAGCCTGTGAGCTATTTCTTTGCAGAGTGCCACCTTGCCAAGGAGATACATGCTGCGGGAGCGACAAGGGAATCTGGAGCCTGCCTCCCGGTTACAGGTGAGAGATGCCAGGTCCCTGGCAGGGCAGGTATATTCAAAAGGTATTTTGTTCTGTCTTTGCTCTGTTGCCCTTCAGACCCTCAGCACTTCTTCCAGAAACTTAAGTCCTCTCCCATGTAGCTTTGGGCCTCTCTAATCCTGGGTTGTCACCACTTTGTGAGTTCTGGTAGGGAGGGCTCCTGCTCTTCCCTCAACTTCTGCTTGTTTGTACTCAGGAGACCCCAGACCCCTGGCAGAGCCTGGACCCTTTTGACTCCTTGGACTCTAAGGTCTTCCAGAAAGGTCAGTAGAATTGGTGGCACCTCATTTATGTTCCCCCGCCTAGGGCTACTGAGTTATAAGATAGTGGATTGGAGGAGCTTTCTACCCCCTTTCCTTGGCTCCTCTCGAGGCAGTCTCTCTTTTCTCCAGGTAAGCCCTTTACTGTGCCGCCTGGTGTGGAGGAGCCTCCAGGACATAAGCGCAAGAGGAAGGGTGCCACCAAGCTGCAAGACTTCCACCAGTGGTACCTGGCTGCCTGTGAGTGAGTGGGTGGGTTAAAGTGGCACATCCCTTTGCCTGGGTACTGTGATTTTGGCCCAGTTCTTGCTAACTGCTCTCTAACAGATGCTGACCATGCTGACAGCAGGAGGCCTCGGCGAAAGGGCCCAACCTTTGCAGGTGAGGCTGGAGTCCTATCTGTTCGGGGAAGGTAGTCTTTATTTGCCTTCCCCAGTTCCACTGCCATCTTTCCTGCCAGGGTCACTTGAAGTCCTGGGTGGACAAAGGTGAGCTTGGTCTGGATGGGGAAGCCCTTCATAAGGTCTCTGTCTGCAGACATGGAAGTGCTGTACTGGAAACATGTAAGAGAACAGCTAGAGAGCCTTCAGAAGCTGCAGAGACAGAAGGCAAGTATCCATAGTACTTAAGTCTGAGATCCACAAGGCCTGGAAGATGAGTCTCCTCACAGATATTCTCTGGACAGATGACTGAGAGATGGCTGCCCGGGGCCAAGGAGGATCTGTGGCCTGTAGAGGAGGAACGCTTGGAAGATTCCCTAGAAGACCTTGGGGAAGCAGGTTGGTGCCATTTGATGTGGGAGGGGTCCGTGCTCTCAGCACCTACTGCTGTCTGAGCAGCTGCCTCTGGTCACTTCTCCCATGTCTCAGCAGATGACTTTCTAGAGCCTGAGGAGTATGCCGAGCGGGAGGAGGTGATGCCTGGGGAAGCTGCTGACCTAGGTAGGTCTTCTGGGAGCACTTGAGATGTGCTGAGGGGGTAAGAGCTGCCTGAGATGAGGGTGTGGAGCCCCATAGCTGCAGCAGCTCATGGTTGGGCCTTTCTAGATGCAGAGGCTATGCCAGAGTCCCTGAGATATGAGGAGCTGGTCCGAAGAAACGTGGTAGGCCTGGGTCACGGGTGGGAGCAGTAGGGCATCCTGGGCCCTTACGTGCAGGGAGAACCCACTGGTCCTTCCATAGGAACTCTTCATCGCCACCTCCCAGAAGTTTGTCCAGGAGACAGAGCTGAGCCAGCGTATCAGGGACTGGGAAGATACTATCCAGCCCCTGCTCCAGGAGCAGGTGAGGATGCTGTTGGGAACTCTAGCCTTCTGCCACCAGCTTGGGGTTATCCTGAGCTGTCTCTCCACTTGAAGCTAACATGGCTTTTCCCTGTGCAGGAGCAGCACGTGCCCTTTGATATCCACACCTATGGGGACCAGTTGGTTTCACGGTTCCCTCAGCTCAATGAGTGGTGTCCCTTTGCAGAGCTTGTAGCGGGGCAGCCTGCTTTTGAGGTGTGCCGCTCCATGCTGGCCTCCTTACAATTGGTGAGTGGCCTGGGACACATGGGATGGGGAAACCCCCTTGGACTCTGCTGATGCCTCGTCTCCACAGGCTAATGACTATACGGTGGAGATCACCCAGCAGCCAGGACTGGAGGCAGCTGTAGATACCATGTCTCTGAGATTGCTCACACACCAGCGAGCCCATACACGCTTCCAGACCTATGCTGCCCCCTCCATGGTCCAGCCTTGAGTGAAGAGCGCTGAAGGGCAGGGGTGGAAGGTAGTGTATACCTGGAAATCTTGTGTCCCTAATGTACCATGGGGCCATTTACTCTAGTGCTGCCTCCAGGCTGGCCTAGCCTATTACGTAATATTGCTACCCCCTCCTTGTTCACTCAACAAGCCATTTAAATGGACCGCGGATAGAGAGCACCCACACAATGACTAAGTACATTCATTTATTTACCGACAGGGCCTAGGTAGGATGTTCAGGGCAGGATGCTTTGGAAGGCAGCTATGTGCCGACGTACACTGTCTACAATCTGCTCTGCTGACCTGCTTCGACCATAGTAGTCCGTGAAAAGACCGTCTGGGTTGAGCAAGTAGATAGCAATGGAGTGGTCCACAATGTAGTCCTGGTCCTCATCCTTGGGACCAGCACTGTAGTATACCCGGTAGTTGCGACTAGCTTGGGCCACTTGTTCTTTCGAACCAGTCAGACCCAGCAGTCTTGGGTGGAAGTCCTTCACATACCGGGCCATGGCTGCCACATCATCCCGTTCTGGGTCCACAGTGATGAAGACAGGCTGCACCAGGGGCAGGTCAGGCTCTGCCTCCAGCTTCTGTACCACCTGGACCAGTTTTTCCAGCTCATCAGGGCAGATATCAGGGCAGTGAGTGAAGCCAAAGTACATCAGTACCCACTGGCCTCGAAAGTCAGCTTTACATCGTAGCTGGCCTTTGTGGTCCAGGAGACTGAAGTCACCCTGGCCCACAGCAGCCTGGCGCAGGGCCTCTGTCCGTTGCTGTTGGCGCCTCTGTTCCTTCTCAGCTCTTGCTGCCAGCCAGGCCCAGCCCAGTCCAGCTCCAAACATAGCAGTGATCAGCAGTCTGGTTCTTAGCCCAGGGCCTTGGGGCTGGCCCTGCCCTGACCAGTGTCGGGACTTTACATACAGAGTTTCACTTCCTGGGATCTGGAGAAGGACTCGAGGTTTGAACTGAGAGAGCCTGGGCCAGGCTTTGGCTCCTAGAGCCATTAGCACCATGGACCTGAAGTTCCTGGAAAAGAACAGAGATGCCAGCAGTTGGGAAAGAACAGACAAGGTGCCTGGGCCCCCACTGCTGGAGAAACTTGTCACCGTCACCCCCATATCCACACAGGTTAGCTGCCTGTCTGGGCTCATCTGAACGCAGAACTGCTCCACCTCAAGCCTTAAGCTTCAGCTTAGGCAACACCAATTGTCCACAGCTGGTTCACTCCTAGTTCTTTAACTAGGGAGCCTCAGCCTCATTCCCGCAATCTGTCCATAACCTGCCCCTCAACCACGTTTCCTTCTGGATGCCTAGAAGCATTCAGAACATGCTTTGCCTGGGCACCAGAACATGTGTCTATTTACAATAAATCTTTTTTTAAAGGAAGGATGTCGTTGATACTCTGGTTTACTACCTTAAAGAGGATTGTAATCCTTTCTAGCCTCTGGGACTCAGTAGAAATCCAGTGCCACTAGTGTCACACAGAATAGCCCATTTGTGCTTAGGGCTCCATTGGCCCGTCTGTCCTTGAGGTCTCTGGCATCACCCGGAGAAGATGGGATTGATAAATATTTAAAACACGCCCCTTTTCTGGGCTGCACCACTCGCACCACACACCAGGTCTCTACCTCACCCTCAAAGGACTGGACCAGGCAGTGGCAGCACCCTCAGACAAACCACGGAGGTCATTTGTTTCACCTTGTCCCCTGGTGGGTGGGGGGGCTTGCTCAACTGCGGAACCCACCTGCCTGCGGTGGGGTCGGATTTAGGGTTGAACGACGGTCGGTGGGAGGACTAGTTCTGCGAAAGGTGAAGGGGCTTTGAAGGGTGCGCGGTCAGAGAGCACGAGCGCCCCCTGCAGAGCGCGGCACTGCTGGTCGCTGAGCGCTGGGCCGTCCAGGTGTACGCGGAGCCAGGGTGTACCTGCGCCAAGCGACGGAAGAGGTTACCTAGGCCACACAGGACGACCGGGAGTGGAGTACTGCTTAGGGGTCCCGAACGGCGCTCACCGCGGTACAGCCACTGACCCACGTCGACCAGCAGCTCGGCACCCACTCCCGGCCTGATCGGCTGTCCTGCTCGGCTGCGTCCGGCCCCGAGCTCGTGCAGCACACGGGCCAGCGGCAACGCCAAGACGTTCTCCACGGTGCCTGGGGCCGGGGGGAGGGGGGAAAGGCGGTCGCGGAGAAGCTAAGGAGCTGCAGGCGAACGAGGACGGGACCAGGAAGGAAAAGACGCGGAGAGGAAGTGGGTGGGGCCTGGCGCCGGGGATATCCGGTCTCACCGTCTGCAGGGGAGAGCAGCTCCTCTTGCTCTCTGGCGTGGGGCAGCAGCTGGCGGCGTTGCGCGGGGTTCCCGGAGCAGAGTGCACTGGCTAGGCCTGGCTCCACGCCCTGCGCCGAAAGCATCAGCTGGAAGCGACGCAGCGCAGAGCCGTCATCCAACACCGCGGCCATTCGGGCAACGCCCTGGTCTTGGGTTTCCGCCTGTCCGCTAAGCCAAAGGATGGCGCCCCCTGCTGGCGGGAGGGACGGAGCTCAGGAACTACAGGAACGGCAGGGGTTGAGAGCGCCTGGCACATAGATAGGTGGTCTTAACCTCAGCCCTCTCACCTAGCCTAATGACCAGATCCCGTAGGTCCGGCGGCCCCGCACCGTCCAGGCAAAGCAACGCTTCTTCCACTTCCAGGGTATGGCCCACGCTGCGGCCCAGAGGGCTGTCCATGGCGGTGAGGGCTGCGGCGACCCGCAACCCCAGGCTCACTCCCGTGCTAACCTGGGGAGGCACTACTCAGTGTCCAGTTGGCATTACCTAATTCCATGCCTACTGTACCTGGGTTGGGATGTCAAGAAAGACTCGGGGTGCAGATCAGAAACCAACATTGCCAGGGCCTCACTGCCAGGTGGTGGTGGTCTTGTTCGCCCTAGTGGAGGGGCTCTGTGGAGGATTTCCCCAGTCCCAAGCTCAGGGCAGCCTTGATTAGATACGGTAGGAGGGCTGGAAAGGGGGATTGCCAGTTGGTTCTACTGGGATTGTTGAGTGGGCAGAGGCAGGGATACGACGGAAGGTGAGGTTCACATTCCTTCATAGAAAGAGCACAGAGGCTGGGCAGTGGTAGCGCACGCCTTTAATCCCAGCACTCGGAGGCAGAGGCAGGCGGATTTCTGTGAGTTTGAGCCTGGTCTACAGAGCAAGTCCAGGACAGCCAGGGTTACATAGAGAAACCCTGTCTCAAAAAACAAAACAAAAAAAGAAAGGCCATAGAGGCCCAGCATGGGCTCACCAATGTATTTGCCAGCTCTCGGGCCTGCTCCTGGTCTGGGAAGACTGCAGCCCCCCCAAACTTAACATCCACCACCAGAGTGGACAGTCCCTCCACGACCTTCTTACTGAGGATTGAGGCTGTGGAGAACAGAAACATCATCCCAGGGTATGATACCTGGAGACAGAAGGTATTGCCTCTGTGATAAAGATGGCAGTGCCTAGTGGATTGTATGTCAGTCAGGGTACCCCATGTCAGATCACCTGTAATGAGTGGTACACTGTCCACAGTAGCTGTCACATCTCGTGCAGCATACAGGATTCCATCAGCAGGGACCAGCTTCTCACTCTGGCCAACAATGCAGCAGCCCACTTCTTCCAGTAAGCGCAGTATCTGTTCAGACACCTGCAGTGACCTTGGAGGAAGGGCCCTCTCACTGGCCCTGGCCACGGACCCAGCGAAAGTTCAAAACATGGCCTCAGTGCCAATAATCTGATTCTGGTGACTCACCTGATTTACTTATGACACATTAATGATTACCAGCCCATCAGTGTTTTCTACCTACGCCCGAGTAATAATCCAGATCAAAGTTCTCTTATGCCTCCAGCTAATCTACAATTGATGACCTTTAGAATAGTCAACATTCTCACTAGAGACCCGTATAAATAACCTATCCGTTGGTTGTCCCATAATTCTGGCCATTGATTCTCCCTCAACCCAGATCAATGACAGATTAGTGGTCCACCTGTACCTGCTCTGGGCTCTGAGTGACATTGAACCCAGGAATAGACTCCAGCTTATCCAGTGTGCCCCCTGTGTGCCCCAGACCACGTCCGCTGATCATTGGCACCTGGTGGATAGGATTATGGTCTGCCCCAGCACCACTCCCCTTATCTCCATTTTCTTGCTCCCCTAGTAAGAACTTCAGCTGAAATTACTTTAAACAGTTGTAATATTTTCAAATATTTTAAACAGTTCATGTGGGTGCCCAATTGCTGGAAAGGAAAATAAATTGTACTTGGGGGGGGAGCAATTTGTCATTTGGGCAGGAAATGGCACTCATATATGTCTGGGACCCAAGACCATGGGACAAGAGAAAGACCCAGCTCTTTCTCTGAGGGTGCTGTTAGGTACAGAGGCAACTGTATTCCATGGTCTGTATTGGGGGACAGGACAACCCTGGATTTTGTCTTTGAGAGCTTTGAGCCTGGCTTGAGGGTAGGAGGTACCTGTGAGTGGGTCAGAGATTCATGGAGATAGCAGTTACTAACCTTGCAGCCACACGCAGCCAGGGCAGGTGCCAGAACCAGGCTGACTTTGTCACCCACACCTCCCGTGGAGTGTTTATCCACAAGCTGCTGGTGCCAGGCCTTGGGCCACTCCAGTTGCTGCCCGGAGTCTGCCAGGGCCTGTGTCAGCACGGATGTCTCCTCTGGGTCCATGCCCTGCAGCCGAATGGCCATCAGCATAGCCCCTATGTGTGAACATATGAGTGGGGTGTTCACAGAGCATGGGTTTTCTGGGGCCTGGGATGGTGATGAGGTACTGTGGATCCTTGAGGTATGTATGGGGAAGTTAGGGGTCAAGGTCCAATTAGGGCTTGCCACACACCAATTTGTGTGTCCTGTGCGCTTCCATCCATCACTGCTTGCACGAAATCCCTGATATCTGCCTCATTCAGATGCCCTCCATCTCGTTTTAGGCGGATCAGTTCAGGCAGCTTCTTGGGTTCCCTCCCCCCTCCCCCTGAGACTGCACCAGCTGCCTCTGGGGTTGAGGGAGGTGGTGTCCCTGGAGCTGCCATTGCTTCAGCCTGCAAAGGATATCGAGATACCGCTGATACCCGCCTTCCCGGCCATATCCCTGAAGCCACCATGGTCCCTTGTCCCAACCTTGCTCCTAAATGTGTTTCTGGTGCCCCTCACTGACCCATGTCTTCCTCAGCAGCCAGCACCTTTCACCCCCAAGTCTAGCTTCCTTTTCTCGATCTCACAACTTGACCCCAGTCCAGTACCTATTCAGCTCAGGGTTTTTTTACCAATTTTCTGGCTCTGGCCCGGTTCCGACCTGGTATGCCTCAGCCCGTCTGGAGTTCGGTGCAGAACAGACAAGCCACTGAAAGAGGCAGTTCTAGGACAGCGGGCAGATGGGGCGGTCCCAGGAGGTGGCACTTGTCAAGGTAAGGCCAATCACCACTTCAGCTGCTCCCTACCTGCTACCTTATGGCCAATTGGGGATGTTTCCGGGACCCTAAGGGCCAGTAGGATATGGTGCTCTGGACTGGCGTCCGCTCTGCCCAGTTCTCTGGGGTCTTGATATCTATGGGTCCGGGCGCTGCTGTCTGTCTGACTAGTCCCAAAGTTCAGACGCCACTAGGACTATCGTCGCTCATGCTCATCTGCCCCACCCCTTACCCGCCGAACCACGCATAGACAGAAGCACAGACACAGCGCCGGATTGAAAAGCTTTAAGAAAACAACCGAGGGCCGATGCGCGCCTGCTAGAGTCAGTCTTCCACGCGGTACGGTATCATGGGCGCCAGATAGTCTGAGTGCCTGATCCCGAAGCTCCAGCCACGAGGCTTCCGGTGCTGCAGGCCAGGAGATGCTGCTGACCTTACCAACCCAGCTGTTCGGCTTCATACAGGAACGCCTGTTACCCGGGGACCCTGTCCTCAGACCCTCATCCCCTGCCCCTTGACCCTGGACTCCAGACCACCTCGTCCACGCTGTAGGTTGCCGGTCCTGGGTTCTGAGTGCTGTCTTGGGGTTGCGAAGTCCGTGCCAGCATCGTGAACTGCGGGGCTCGAGTCTTGTAGACCCCTGGGTTCACAACGTGGTAGGCACAGGGGCCTGGGGTCTAGGACAGGAACAGGGTGTTGAGTGCAGCCTCAATTCCTTGTGGACTACTGATCCTCCCTCCCCGCCCCCCAGGCTAGACTTTCACTATGTACCCCAGGCTGACTTTGAACTCATAATCCTGCCTCAATTTCCTAAGTGGTAGAATGCCAGGTGTTTTTCACCACCCCCAGCTCTACTGACTCTCTTGATTACTAGAGACATTCAGCTAGCTGGCATCTTTTCCCCCCACCTTGCTGAGGTCCTCGAAGCAGCTGCCCACAGCGCTGCGGCCGAGGATGGAGTAGGTTGGGGCTGAAACTTTGCCTATGACACGAGGACCCAAGAGCGAAGGCACAGTGTAGGACCCAGGGCCTAGGGAGGAGCCAACAAGAGGTTATGCTGGACCAATCTCCTTGTCTTTATGGCAGACTGCCAGTTGAGGTGTGGATGCAGCCCTCTGGCCTCACCTGGGGTTTGTTGCTTCGAGAGGATGCCCCAGTTTCGGGAAGCCATGGTATGTCGGGGAGCACTGGGGTACGTTGCGTTTCCCGCGCGTTCTGGAAAGTACCTGCCTATGGGATGGACCAAGAGTGTGGGCCGGAACTAGGGCGGGGTGGGGGTGAGGTATGGGGAGCCTAGCCTGGGGTCTTGGCACTTGAGAGAAATTGGGGCCACATTGAGGTTCGGGTTTCTGGGTATGGGTAGAAGGTTCCCGGGATTCTGGATTTGGGTGGGGCGTTTGGGCTTCCTTAGAGGCACTTTCACGTTGGGGAGACCCGTGCCCGAGGGTGCTGACCCGGTCCCGGAGTGAGGACGGGCGCTGTGTGGCGTAGGCGACCATAGATGGAGAAGGCTGGGGCGCCATCGGTTCCGCGCACCGTCATGCGGGCGGGCACCAGGTGGCTTGGCCCCGGCCCGCAGGTTGTGTGCTGCAAGGGCAGCCGCGAGCCGAAGGTGAAGGCGGGGGCGCGCGGCCGAGATGGGTCGTGCAGGATGTAACCTGCGGGAGCATCCCCGCGTCACCTTCCGTAGCGCCCTGCGGCTGCCAGCTTTGCTCCTTTCCCTCCCCCACTTCACCAAGGCAGTCCCAGCACAGAACCCGTTATCTTTTTGCCTCCCTTTGTGCTCCGGACAGAATCCTCCGGTTCTTGGACTCCTGGCACCAGTGTAGACCGCCCACAGTCCCACCTTCCCTACTTCTTCCCCGGTATCCGCCCTTGCTACCGGTGTTCGGTGGCAGCTTGTATTTGGGCCCTGGGCCTCTGTGTAGCGCCGCGATGGGGCCGCGGGGCCGGTGTGGCCGCCAAGTGCCGACCCAGACCTCTGAGCCCATGGCGCAGGCGGGGCCGCTTAGGGCTTGCAGCACCTGTGGACAGAATTCGGAGACACGATTCCCTAGCTCCACTCAGGGCCAGCACGACCGACGGCAAGGCCGAACATGTATCCCATGGCACCCGGAAAACAAACAGTAGTTTCCTAGGCTGGGAGGCGGGTGCACTGGAGCAGGAACGAGCTTCAAAGCCACCTCTGGCCTCCATTCCCAGGGCCTTCAGTACCAGTGTTTCACTACAGGCCAAGTTTGGACCCAGACATTGGAAAGAGAATGGTCTGGAGTTTCTGGGTGGGAGAGGGGTTTTAGAAGTGTTGGGAAAGGATGTCCTGGGGAGGGGTCTTGTAGGGGCACAGGATGCTCTGAGGGAAGGTCTGGAGATGCACTGACCTGCTACGGTGGTTACCCTCTTGAGAAAGCAAAGCCGGGCAGTTTGACAAACTCTCATCAAACTCTCAGACCCATTATGTCCCGTCTTGCTTCCTGGCAACCAGATCAAGTGCCTGGCCCCACCCTCCGAGGCCTTCAGCCCTATCATCTCCTGCCACTGCTGAGACTCTGTGCTGGATGGACATTAGGTCCGGCCATGGGCCAGCACACCCATTCCAGAATTAAATAAATCTGCGGACAAAAACAAGTTTGGAAAAAAATAAATAAAACAAGCCCCCCAAGTTTAAGAAAAAAGGAATAATGCAGAAAGTTCAATTTATTTATGTATCTATGAAAGCCCACGAAATATTTGCAAAATCTGATGTTTTGGGCCAGAAAACAATACCAGTTGAATAGAGAGGCAGCAATATATGATTAAATCACACTTCAATACAAATTCTCAGTGAGCAATTTTTTAAGTAAAAAAAAAAAGATGAAAAACTTTGGGATTAAAAGGAAACTCAAACCTTGAGTTATAAATGATATAAAATACTTGAGATGAAAACTGTATAGGCTACAGCTTAAGTATTCAGAGAAAAAAATTATAGCCCTAAGATAACCTCAATGTTAATAAAAATTTTAATGTTTAATTAATTTTACAAGTAGGGGGGAAAACCCCAAAAATCATACCAAACAATAGCAAAAAAGAAAAGAAAAAGAAAGAAAGAAAAAAGAAAAGAAAACAGTGGTGGAGTAAGCCTGTAGTTCCAACCCTCAGAGCTGGCGCAGGAAGACCTCAAGTTCAAGACTAGCCTTGGATACATAGAGAGATCATGTCTCAATTAAAATAAAATGCAACAAAAAGATACTAATAAAATTATACATATCTATTTGTAAAAAAATGACAATTGATGGGAATGCAAGCTGGTACAACCCCTTTGGATGTTAGTGTGGAGATTTCTTAGAAAATTAGGAAACAACCTTCCTCAAGACCCAATAATACCACTTTTAGGTATGTATCCAAAGGATGCTCATTCGTGCCACAAGGACATGTGCTCAACTATGTTCATAGCAGCTTTGTTTGT
>JAQHUG010000413.1:1230603-1241622 GCA_028555095.1 Dicrostonyx torquatus
ATAGCACGTAAGAAAAAAATGACAATTGAGGGAGCTTGGTAAAGGCAAAAATAATAGCCAACAAAATTAGACACCAGGCCAGGTGTGATAGGGCATACCTGAAATCCCAGCACTTGGGATATGATGGCAGGTTGGCTCTCTGAGTTCAAGGCCAGCCTGGTCTATATATGAATCCTTAGGGTCTTATATATAGAATCTGCAAATGAGGGTTCTTTGCCTTTTCCTATTTGTGTCCATTTTTATCCCCTTTGTTTTATTGCTGTAGCTAAGACTTCAAAGAATATGCTGAATAAAAGTGGAGAAAGTAATCATTTTGTCTTGTTCCTGGTTTTCGTGGAATGCTTTTATATTTTTTCTCTTTGGTATGATGTTGGCTGTATGTTTGTCATATATAGTTTTTTTTGTATTAAAATATGTATGTTTTGTTCCTAGTTCCTTAGGTTATTTTATCAAAAAAGGATATTGGATTTTGCCAAAAGCCTTTTCTGCATCTATTGAGACAGTCATGTGATTTCTGTCTTTGAGGCCAGTTGTTTGTAGTACATTAGTTGATTTACATATGCTGCTGAGCCATTGCTCCAGCTTATTTTTCACATTTCTTTTTTGTTGTTGTTGTTTTCGTTTGTTCATTTGTTTGTTTTTAAGATAGGGTTTCTCTGTGTAACAGTCCTGGAACTCACTCTGTAGACCAGACTGGCCTCGAACTGGCTAAGATCTACCTCCCTCTACCTCCCAAGTGCTGGGATTAAAGGTGTAAATCACCACCGCTCGGCTATATTTTACATTTCTATTTTATTAGTTTTTGTTATGGTAGATCTTGAGTCTCCCTCTCTCCCTCCCTCCCTCCTTCCCTCCTTCCTTCTCCCTCCCTCTTTCCTTCCCTCCCTTCCTTCCTTACAGGGTCTTACTACATAGCTCTGGTTGTCCTGGAGCTCACTGCATAGACCAGACTGGCCAAAAATGCCTAAGAAATCCCCTTACCTCTCCTTCCTGACCCTCCACATGACCCTCATTCTTTGTGGTTTTGCATTGATTTCTACATTCACTTTTCCCCCACCCCGTGACCTCCCTCACCCTGGATCTTGGGAAGCTGTGCAGAGCTGACAAGGTACTAGCTAGCCCATAAAGAGGTACTGGGAAAGTGCCAGCTCTGTCTAGTGAAGGTGCAGGATCTCAAACTTAACTCCAGAGCCTGAGACTGGGACAGGGAATAACGGCAAGAAAGTCCTCTGCCAGTTGAAGTCCACCTTTAAGGTGTAAGGCTCACCCCAACCTCTCTCAGTGTTACCTAATAGTTCTATGGGAAGCTGGGATGGGACCAGGCCAGATGAGATATTTGAGGCTCAGCAGAGCCCAGGCTAGGTGCCAGGGACACTCTTGCCACCTCCTTGATGCCTGAGTCAAGGAGTGGTTGGGTCCATTGTGTTCAGAGGAAGAAAAGGTCCACTTCCTGTTGGAGGAGCTACCTTAACTGTGGGGACTCCAGTTTCTTTTTCTATGTGTCTGGGTCATTCCTGGTAAATGTTAAGACTCACTCCTCGGGGCTGGAGAGATGGCTCAGAGCTTAAGAGCACTGACTGCTCTTCCAGAGGTCCTGAGTTCCATTCCCAGCAATCACATGGTGGCTCACAGCCATCTATAATGAGATCTGGTGCCCTCTTCTGGCATGCAAGCATACATGGAAGGAATGTTGTATACATAATAAATACATCTTTTTTTTTTTTAAAGACTCACTCCTCATATAGATTCCAATGATGAGCAGACTGAGAAGTCCCCTCCCAAAAAATACCAAGTGCTCATGCCTAGTGGAGTATCCACTTGCCAGTCCCTGAGAACCAAACTGGGTGAAGAGGTGGGATGGAGTGTGATTTGGTTCAGACAGAACAGTGAGAGGATACCTAAGGACTGGACTGGTAGGGGACCTGGGCCAGAGAGGGTTTCTGAAGGATCTGGGTACAGTTTAATGAAGTGACTGCAGGAGAGGCAAGCTATGCCCTGAGCTTTTCTGAGGGACCCTGGGGCAGTACCTGAACAGGTTAGTAAGTTAGGGTGGAATAATACTGGCCACAGAGAGGGAGATATAAAGTTTAGGTTTTCTTCATTCTTTCTCACTTTTATTTTCCCTCTTGACTGGAACTTTATCTTTATTGGAGCAATGCTTGGTAGCTGATGGAGGAGGGAGGATGAGACCTTCACTTGTCTCACACCCAGATGGTAGCTCTCATGACCCTCATCCCAGGGTCTCCGTTTTCACCCTGAAAACCCACCAACCCCCCCCCAACACAGCCTTCCCTGGTGGCCATGGTGGAATTGGCCTCTCCGGTTTCTGGTAATTTCATCGGGGCAGCATCATGTTGCCCTGAGATAGCATCTGTGGTAACCCTTCCCTAACAGAGCTCTATATAGCTTAGGGTGTAGGGTGAATGGGGGGCAGGAGGGTGAAATGTTGGCAGTGTGTTCAGGAATACTTTCATTTGTCCCTAGGACCCTGAGCAAAGAAGGAGGGGGAAGGGGCTGGAACTGGAGTACACAGCCAAGGGTTAGACCATGGGCTTTCCTGATACAGCCAGTTCGGTTTACTGACAAGGCTGCAAGCCTGATTGCTGAGGGCCCAGAGAGTCAGTCCACCTTAAAAAGCCGTCTCTAGGTGAGCTGCCTGCAGTGTCATCTGCCCAGCTCGCAACCCAGGCTGGGTGTGGGGCATGCATAGCTGTCAGCCAGAACAGGCTCTTCACAGCACATCTGCGGTGTGCACCATGCTCCAGGGTGCTGGAGAGGTTAGTGGGCTCCTCTGGGGCTGGGATGGTGACGGAGAGGAAGACTGGGATGGGGCTGTACTCACCTTGCTGGCACTAGCTGTGGTAGCCACCATAGCACTGACTTTGCAGTGGTTTGGCTCCAGGCAGGACCAGGAAGCAGAAAGATCAGCATCCACACCTCTGGGTGTGCAAACGGTTCAGGCTGGAGGAAACAAGTTGGCCTTGCACCCGAAGTCCAAGGACAGTGATGCCAGTGAGGGGCAGAGCAAAGGACAGGAGAAATCAGAGGCTCCTGGAGATGGCCAGAGAAGACCAGCTACAGCGAGGGCCCAGGACCTAGGGCCATCACGAGGCAGAAGTGCGGAATCAGATGCTAGGCTTTCACCCAGGACACCTGGAGAGGTGGCCAGCAGAGGGATCACCCCAGCAGCCATGGGAAAGAAAAGAAGGGAGCCACCCAGGCCAGAAACTTCCTTCCAGGGCCACAGCAAAGAAAGGGATATTCCTGTCCCCATCACGATCCGCTTTACTCCTCGAAGTCCTGACAGCAAAACAGAGATGCAGGTGGCGGCAACTGGCACCTTTGGTAAGGGGGCAGCTCAGCAGGGCCCCGTCCATACAGAGCAACAGGACACCAGCCCATGGCACCTGGCTGTGTGGACTCCTGGGCCCCTGGGGAGAAGCCTAGGCAGCTTGCGCAGGCGTCAGCGGCCTGGTGCCAGATCAGGAGACCGACCCTGCCGTCCTCTAAAGCTGGACCCCCTCCGCCTGGGCACTGTGGTGAGTGTGTGGGATGCTGTGGATATGGCAACTGCGGCCACTCAGGACATCTTCACCAGCAGTTCCCTTACAGGTCCCTCACCGCCCCACTCAGACAGGGAGCTTAAGGGTCCTGAGGAGATGGGCCTAGCTGATGCTGTGGAGAGTCGACCTCGGGTAGACTCCGAGGACATGTGTGGGAGGAGCGGCCTTCAGCTTGCTCCTGCCAGCATTGCAGGTTCAGGGGCTAAGGATGTTGAGAACAGGGAGCCTGGATCCCCTGCCCCTCGGGAGTCTCAGGGGATCCTGGCTGGTGAGGAAGCCTGGTCCCGGGAGAGTGGGGCAGCTGTTGTCACCAGCAACTTCATGTCTTCCCAAGGTCCCTTGCCAGAAGAGCTGCACCCTGAGGCTTGTGAAGAGGACCAAGTTGCTGACCAGAGCAAGATAGAGAAATTAGGAGAGGGCCACCTCATTAGTCAAGGGAGAGGGTCCCGTCAGGGCAAGGAAAGTGAGCAGATAGCAGGCAGTCCAGTTGCTGGCCAGATTGCTGTGCTTATCACGGACAAGACGAAGTCCACTGGTAGCTTCAGCTGCA
Organism: Dicrostonyx torquatus; assembly: GCA_028555095.1. NCBI lineage: Eukaryota > Metazoa > Chordata > Mammalia > Rodentia > Cricetidae > Dicrostonyx > Dicrostonyx torquatus. The sequence continues at coordinate 1,234,717 of JAQHUG010000413.1, forward strand.
CCCCCTCCCACAATCTTCCAGCCTCTCCTCTGACCTGGAACACAGAGCTGGTTCCATCCTCTGCCACGGCAGTACATCCCAGCCCTGGGTTTCCACACGCAGTCTCTACCCTTGCTCCTTTAAACAATTTGTCTCTAGAGGTTAACCAGGGTCCTTCTGGTGGTGAAAATCTCAGAGCAGGACCAGCCTTCCTTCCAACTCAGACTTTAGCCTCGGCAGGAGCCCCAACTTCAGCCCCAGAAGCAATCCTAGCACCATCCTCAATATCACCCCCAACCTTAACCTCAGCCCCAACCTTAACCTCAGCCCCAACCTTAACCTCAGCCCCATCCTTAACCCTAGCCCCAGTTAAAGCCTTAAGCCCAATTTCAACACCATCTCTAACGTCATCCCCAACCCTGTCCCCAACTCCAGTTACAGCCTTAACCCTAATTTCAACACCAACCCCATCCCTAACATCACCCCCAACCCCAGCCTCTGCCTTAGTTGTAGCCCAGATTCCTGCAGTAGACAGTGAACCAAGACCTATATCTAGGGAGTCTAGTGTGGGCCTCTCCAAGCGCTCCCTGGAAGGACGAATCTCAGCTAGCTGGGGAAACCTTATTACCATGGTTCTTAGAAGTCACCCCTTCCCTAGGCAAGAAAAGGCTGATGGTAATGCACCGAGGGCAGATCTTCAGAGTCCTGCTCAGCCCAGCACATCCGCATATTTGAGCGGTAGACAGCCAGGTACCTCCTCTGCAGGGGCGATCTCCAGCCTCCAGGACAAACATAGACCACCGTCAACCTTAGTCACATCAGTAGGTTCAGGGGGCCAAGCTGAGGGCAGATGTGAAAAGCAGCGGATGAGCGTGAATGCTAATGCGTCTTCCACTCGGGACCCCAGAGGAGATGAAACCCAGGAGAAAAGTCAAGAATCTCTGGCCCCAGCTGCAAAGCCTGAGGCTGTCCCAGAGTTACCCACACCGGCACAGCCTGGTCTTGTCCCATCTACTATGAAGCAGGAAGCTCAGCCCGTCCCTCAGCCTCGGCAACGGAGAAAACGTAGCATAGCTCAGAGCTCTGAACAGATACTTACTCAGGAAGTATCCCAGAAGCCCTGGGGGCAGGTGCTAAAAGAGGGAACCAGACCTGCAGGCAGCAGGGACGTCCTCACAGAGAAGCAGAAAGAGACACAAAGGCTTATGATTTTTCTGCAGAAGCCTGGCAGTTGGGGAGTGGTGGAGGGGCCTCAGAAGCCCCGCTTACGGGCCTCACAGCCTACCACAGCAACGGCACTGTGGCCTCCAAAGCTAGATCTAGGCAGCTGCTTGGAGGTTTTGGCCTTTGCCCAGCAGCATGGAGAGCTGGGTTTAGCCCAGGACACCTATGTCTTGATGAGCAACAACTTGCTGCATGTCCTGGGAGATCCACACCTCTACCGACAGCTGAGTGGAGCCGATAGGGAGCGCATCCTGAACCTGCGGACTTGCCAGGGCCAGACAGTGCTGGGGGTCCTCGAGCTGCCCAGCCTTTACCAGGTGAGCCGCTCAGGGCTCACGAGGGGCCCTCATGGTGAGGACGCACCTGCAACCAGGCCTGAGCATTTGCATCTTCACACATACCTTCATGTGTTCAACCCACAAGAGAATGTGTGGCGGCCCCTGATTCAAGTACCAGAAGAGGTCCCACTCCGGGGATGTGGTCTGTGCACTATGCATAACTATCTGTTTCTGGCAGGTGGCATAAGAGGTTCTGGAGCCAAGGCTGTCTGCTCTAACAAGGTGTTCTGCTACAACCCTCTGACCAACATTTGGAGCCAGGTTCGGCCCATGCAGCAAGCTCGGGCACAGCTCAAATTGGTGGCTCTGGATGGGATGCTTTATGCCATTGGTGGTGAGTGCCTATACAGCATGGAGCGCTATGACCCGCGCACAGATACCTGGACCTTGAGAGCATCCCTCCCTGAGGGCACCTTCCCTGTGGCCCATGAGGCTGTGGTCTGCCGAGGAGAAATCTATGTCACAGGGGGTCATCTCTTCTACCGCCTGCTCAGATACAGCCCAGTGAAAGACTCATGGGATGAGTGCCCCTATAGTGCCAGCCACCGGCGCTCCAGTGATATGGTGGCACTAGGGGGCTTCCTATACCGCTTTGACTTGTTGCGGGGCGTAGGTGCTGCAGTGATGCGCTACAACACAGTGACAGGCTCCTGGAGCCGTGCTGCCTCCCTGCCCCTGCCTGACCCTGCCCCGCTCCACTGCACAGTACTGGGCAACACCATTTACTGCCTCAACCACCAGGTCACGGCTACCTTCACAGTTTCGGAGGGGACTGCCCAGTTCCAGGCCAAGGAGCTGCAGCCCTTTCCCTTGGGAAGTAAGGGGATCCTCTATCCATTCACTCTGACTTTGCCCCCCAAGACCTGGTTACAGACCACAATCTAAGTTCTGGGTAAAAAAACAGAACTGTGTGTCTGCTCTCAAGAGAAACCCTTCTCTGGTTGGGTCTAAGTGGACCCGGGGTGTGGGGAAGAAACCTAGGAACAGAACTTTGTTTTGTGCCCAAAGCTCTCTGTCAAGGGTTATTAATTATCTGAAATTAATCCCTTCTACCCCCCACCCCAAACCCTGGCTCTCTTGGTCCCTTTTTGACTCCCCCATACCCTGCTGGTTTGGGTCCCAGGTCCTACCTGCTTAGGATGTCTTGGCTTCATCACAACCCTGTCTGTGGGATTCTTTGGGACTTGTTGGAAACCTCTTTGAACTTCCTATGTTCTTCAAGATGGAAAATGAAACAAAGTTTCTCAGGAAACATCCTCACTCTGGGATTTTTGCTATCTTGAGGTCCTTTAGGAGTGAGTCTGGGTCTGACTGGGCAGTGGGGTTCACACCTTTACTCCCAGCACTCAGGAGTCAGAGGCAGGCAGATCTCTGTGAGTTCGAGGCCATCTTGGTCTACAGAGCAAGTTCCAGGACAGCCAAAACTACACAGAGAAACCTATTTCAAAAAACAAAAGCAAACAAACAAAAACCAAAAAACCATAAACAAACAAAAGAGAGTCTGGGTCTGAATGGCTCTTCAATATATTATTCCTTGATTGGATAATCACTCTGCTGCCCACAGTCCCAGCCCAGAGTGGGTCAGGACGGTTTGGCGCCTTGCGAGCCCCTCTCAAACTCTCTGGACCACTTCTTTCAAGCTCTTTCTAGATGAGCCCTGAACTTTACTCTAGTTAAACCTGTTGTTACCTGTGTAAACCAGGAGAGGCATGTAATACTCCTCTGAACACCTGCCATTCAGGAGGTCCTTGGGGACATGGTCTCCACTGGCTGGCTGGCCTGGTGCCTGAGGCAAACTACCGAAGCCCACTTTAGGCAGGTAGATGAATCTGAGCACTCTTTCCTTTTTCTTTCTTTCATTCTTTTTTTTTTTTTTTTGGTTTTTCAAGACAGGGTTTCTCGGGGCTAGAGAGATGGCTCAGTGGTTAAGAGCACTGACTGCTCTTCCAGAGGACCTGAGTTCAATTCCTAGCACCCACATGGCAGCTCACAACTGTTTGAAGATCCAGTTCCGGGGGATCTGACATCTTCACACCAATGCACATAAAATAAAGTTAAATAAACCATAAAAATATTTTTTTTTTAAAAAAAGACAGTGTTTCTCTGTAGCTTTGGAGCCTATCCTGGAACTAGCTCTTGTAGTCCAGGCTGTCCTTGAACTCACAGAGATCCGTCTGCCTCTGCCTCCTGAGTGCTGGGATTAAAGGCGTGCACCACCGCTACCCAGCTCAAATCTGAGCACTCTTGCTTGTCCTGGCCTGCAACCTGGTTTGTCCCAACTATGCTATTTTCTACATTAAAAAAGAAAGAAAGAAATTTAAGGTCTGGAGAGATGACTCTGTGTTCAGAGCACTGGTTACTCTTCCAGAGGGCCCAGGTTTGAGTCCTAGAATCCATGTAGTGGCTAACAACCGTCTGTAGCCTCATTCCTGGGGATCTGACACCTTCTTCTGGTCTTTGCTGGCCCTGAATACACATGGTTCACAAACATACATGCAGTTAAAACATCCATACACATAAAATAATAAAATATTTTAAAAAGAAATAATTTTTTATTATTATTGTGAGGGAAATGCATATGCTATGTGTATTGTGAAGAGGCCAGAGAACAACTCTGTGGGTTGCTCTTCTCCTTATCCCTTTATGTGGTCCTGGAGACTGGACTCAGTCTTGAGTGGAAGTGCCTGTGTCTGCAATCTCACCAGCCCCGTTTCCCCTTCTTTTTGTTCTGCACTTAGGACAACTGATACAACAGGTGTTGCCCACTGAAAGCATCTCCCTCACACACAGAGGGAGATGTTCTTTGCTCACAGAGACTGATATGAAGTTGTGTCAATTGTAGTGCAAGACAGAAAGGAGCTCTTGGGTTTGCTTGAAAATAAGTTTATTGAGAAACGAGTGCTGTGCACACAGCGACACACCTGGGCCTCTGAACCCAAGCCCCTGGCTTCTTCACTCAGGCTGGTGACAGATGGTGGCTTACTGCTTGCGTTTAGTCTCGGTGAGTAGCTCTTGCCAGTTCTTCTCCATCTCCTCTTTGCAGTTGAGGAAGGCATCCTCCAGCCGGCGCATGGACTCTGCTAGTGTGGGGTTGGTACGCATGACCACCATATCGTAGGCCATCCAGGTTGCCTGCACTACAACAAACAGGTCCAGTCAGGTGACAGGTGCTGAAGCTCTGGGGGCACTGTATTCAGCTTTAGGGGTCAGCTTTAGGGATATAGACACCAAGTATCCCAAGAAGAGAAACCTTAGAGGGTGCTATAAACCACCTATAAAACTTCTTAGCCAGGTAGTGGTGGAGCACACCTTTAATCTCAGCACTCGGGAGGCAGAGGCAGGCGGAGCTCTGTGAGTTTGTGACCAACCTGGGCTACAAGAGCTAGTTCCAGGACAGGCTCCAAAGCTACAGAGAAACCCTGTGTCGAAAAACCAAACCAAACCAAACCAAAAACAAAAAAAAACCCCAACACCCCCCAAAAAAACCTCACTTCTTTCTACAATAGCAACAATGACACCTCCTAAAAGTCTTAAGCCTATGACAGTAACAAGCTGGAGATTAATCTGATATGGAGTGGCAGAAAAATTAGAGCAAAGCATCGGCTCTTACCTGTCTGTAGTCCACAGCTAATGGTTTGCACAGTCACTCTTAAGTAGTCATAATTTTTACCCAAGCTTACATGCTCAAGGTAATCCAACCATTTTTAGACCCATGAGACCCAAATAATGTGTTTTCTCATGCCCAGTGACCCAAGACACCTTTCTACCCATTCCTGACATCAGTAAGGCACAGGGCAGGCCTTCCCCTCGAAAAGTTGGGTTGCCTCACTGTTAGGCATCCTTGAGCATTCACCATCACACAGACAGACATCTCTGCTCTTCCTCAGAACAACTGGACGCCCTTAGTGAGCACATGCTTCTTGCACAGATGCAGTGGAAGTGTGTGCAAAGCCCATTCTGCAGCATCCACTTCTGGTGCGGCACTTCCCTCTAGACTGTACAGAACATGGTCTGCCCCTCTGTATGACAACTGAACACAGCAGACATGCCCCTTAGAATTCCTCTACTAGGATGAAAAGTATTGGATACTTTGAGAAATTATATCTTCAAGGAAATTAACCAATGAGATTACAGGAAAACATTAGTGATAGATATGAGCATGTGTACATATAGGAAAGCAACATCACTTCATCACAGCCTCGAAGTAGTGGAGAGAAGCATATTCTTAGTTATGGAAAAATTACTTACAGGTCACAACAGAGTTTATATGATTCTATTACTAGCATAGGGAGCCTTTAATTTTTGAATTAGGAGTGGCACTTGGGACACTTCTTACAATGTAGACCAGCAGGTTAGGGATCATTCTAGCACAAAGGGTCTGCAGACCACCCTTTTCAAATCCCTGGCAGCAGATGACATGTGGATTTGGAAACCAGAGCAGAGTCTGCTTCCCATCCCTCTACCTGCTAGCTATGTGGCCTTAAACAAGGGAGCAAATTTGCTGACTCAGTCACAAGATAGAGACCACCTAGTAGCTTCCAGAGAGAACCAAACAGACATTATATGAACCATTTAGCATACATTATGGACTGAATGTACGCATACCTCTACATTTATTACAGAAATATGACCCCAAGTTAATGGTGTAGGTGATGGGCCTCTGGGAGATGTGTAGTAGTCAGGGTAGAGCCCTCATGACTCATGGAAGAGATGCAGCACTTGCAGCTGGCCATGTGAGGACACAATGAGAAGACTGTACAAACATGGAAGAGACTCCTCACCAGACAACTTGCTGGCAACTCGATCTTGGATTTCCCAAACTCTAGGACCAACCATGAGAAATAAATGTTTATTTTTAAAACTATCTTGTTTGTGGCCATTTGTTATAGTACCCCCAGATGATTAGTCAGAAATTGGTACCAACCAGGAGAGTGTTGCTATATCAACACCTGGAAGTATGGGAGCAGCTTTGGTGGTGGGTAGAGGTGGCCAGAGTTTTGAAGCACATAATAGAAGTACATGATACAGTAGTGACATGAATGGAGTTTTAAAAGTAATTCTGGTTCAGGAAGAAAAGAGGAATTTGGAGACAAACTCTCTGTCTTCAGAGAGAATATATGTAATCCTGGACAGGATTTTGGGGACCTACAGATGGTAAAACCATTCTTATAACAGCTCAGATGGAAATGAGGACTGTTAATTGGGAGCTAGAAGAAAGGTGACCCTTGTCCTAATTGTCAAAGGACTTGGCTGGGTTGTGTTTATGCTCAAAATTTTGTGGAATGTAGAATTATGGTTTTTGTTGTTGTTGTTGTTTTGTTTTTCGAGACAGGGTTTCTCTGTGGCTTTGGAGCCTGCACTGGAA
>JAQHUG010000413.1:1274373-1300311 GCA_028555095.1 Dicrostonyx torquatus
GGGAGGCAGGATGGAGATGGAGTACGCTGTTGCTTGGGTAATGATGGAAGTATGAACGAAGGGAGACATGGTCACAGAGGAAGGAAGGGCAGAGTTAAAAACCACGACAATTTGACAGGGTCTAGCAATGTGGGAGGTGAGGGAGAGATAGGCAGTGGTTGGAAGGTGTCAGGGCAACACAAGCTGAGGTAAGAAGAGTAGGGGACAGGTCAGGAGTTTGAGATGAAACCAGGAGTTTGAGAATACAAATCACTCAGGACTCACAATTTTCTCTTTGATATTCTGATCCTGAGCAGACTGCCAGAGAGGAAGACACTGGGAGTTGAGACAAATTCTTCTGGACACAGTGAACATGCATTCATTGCTTATTGAGAAGAATGTGATTTAGTCAAATCCCTCCATACACGTCAGGCTCCAGCCTCTTCTGAATCTGGTTTACTAACTGTCCTTTGTCAATCTGAATTACCCTTTAGTCTTCCAATCACTTCCCAACTGCATAGACAGCTCACTCGATTTCTGTGATAAAACTCCAGAGAAAACACAAATCAAGACCAACCCTGATGGGCAATGAAGTCAGCCAAGGGAAAAAAAAAAGGAGGAGGGTAAGACTCTAGGCAGAAAGTCTAGCAAGAGCAAAGTAAAAAGGTGTAGATGGGCCTGTTCCTGTGGAAGGAATAAAGACGGAAGTTCGGGGACCTCTTTGGGTGGAAGGTGATGGCCCTGAGTATCATCTGGCAGTGGAGTTGCACTAGCTGAAAAGTTCTGTACAAGTCAGATATGAGAACATGAGTTCTCGGGAAGCCCAGAGGATCTGTCAGGTATGCCCATGCTTTGCATAGCTGAGACCAGCAAACTGTCACCCAGACTCCTATAACATCCTAGACACACAGTCTGACTGCATTCCTTAGAATCTCCTGTAGTGTGATTACGATTTGTCTGCTAAAGCTGAAGGGTGGCTGTGGTTGTTTTAAGATTTATTTTATTATTTCATGTGAATATTTTGCCTGTGTGTATGTATGTACACAGTGTCCATGCATGATGTCTGCAGAGGTCTCAGATTGGGATTGGATTTACAGTTTTGGGTGCTGGCAACTAAAACTGGGTCCTTCTACAAGAGCAACTCATGATCTCAAACACAGGGCCAACTCTCCAGCTCCAAAGCTGTGTGTGTGTGTGTGTGTGTGTGTGTGTGTGTGTGTGTGTGTGTAGCCCTCAAACTCATTCTGTAGACCAGGCTGGCCTTGAACTCAGAGATCCACCCACCTCTGGCTCCCGAGTGCTGGGATTAAAGGTGTGTGCCACCACCCATTGGCTTTAATGATTGAATTTTAACTTGAATTACAAACCAGCTCATTGGAAATTCTCTATTCAGTTTTCCCAGACTGGGTAAACTAATGTTGCCTGAACCTATTGCGATCCAGACATTTCTTCATGGGAGGTTACATAGACCTCATGAGAAAGAAGTCTGGGAAAATATTTTGGAAGCTCAGCGATGTTTTAGCACGATGAAACCTTGTGTGAGCATATTTATACTTTTAAAGTTCGTGGAAATTCAAAGGACATTAGGAATTTATGCTCTGGAAGTTCTCCCATGTGCTATTAAGGTTTTAATGATTATTGTAATAAGTATTATAAGGAGCCTAGATCTTTCTCTGCTTTCAACTTTTGAATAGATGAGACATTTTCTTTTTTCCTTCCTCTCCCTCCTCCTCCTCCCTTTTAAAGATAGGGCATCACGTATCTCAGATTGCAGCTACATACACCATCATACCTGTTTGATGTGGTCTTGGGGTTCAAACTCAGGGCTTCACATATACTAGGCAAGCAAGCTCTCTACCAACTGAGTCACATGCCCAGCCCTTCAAAGGTATTTCTAATAGACATTGCACTTAATATTTTAATCTTTCATTTAATCACCATATTGCTCAAAATTTTATTTTAAAAAATGTGAGTCACAGGGCCAGAGACATGGCCCAGCAGGTGAATGTGCCTGCTACCAAGCCTGACAACCTGAGTTCAGTCCTTAGAACCACATGGTAGAAAGAGAAAACCAGCTCCTACAAGCTGTCCTTTGACCTCCACACATACGCAGTATTATGCTACCCATATACCTACATAGCAAAAATGTAGTAATTTGAGGCTGGAGAGATGGCACAATGATAAAAGCACTTGTTTTTCATGGAGGACTTGGGTTTGGTTCTTAGCAGCTCCTTGGTGGCTCATAACCATCTGTAATTCTAGTTCCAAGGACTCTGACACCTTCTTCTGACTACCATTGGCATCAGACACAGATGTGGTACATGCTCATTCATACCTGCAGTAAAACACTCATATAGACAAACTAAGCCTAAATGTTTTGTAACGTAAATATACATATATGTTGTTTATAAAATAATAGAAATGGGTTAACCAAAGATATAAGAAGAGCTAGCTAACAATACGCTTAAATGATTGGTCAAGCTGTGATTTAAATAATATAGTTTCTGTGTGATTATTTTGGGAGTCTGGGTGACTGGGAAATGAACAAGCAACCTCCCTCAACAGTTGTTGTTTTTTCAACAACTCTATGTAACCACGGCTGTCCTGGAACTTGCTCTGTAACCAGGCTGTAGAGCCGCCTGTCTCTGCCTTCCAAGTGCTGGGATTAAAGGCGTTTGCCACCATCTGGCTAATGTAATAATTTTTTAAAAAGGAGCTGTCTCTGAGATCTTATCAGGCTTGTTAGTCCTACCTTTGACAGTCTCAACTTCCCAGTTTTCTAGTCCTGTGTATGGCACGGCCTGAGTGTAAATCCTGCCATTCTTTAGCTCTACTGTCATAACCACCGCCTCTAGGCAAGGCTGTGAGCCTCCCATGACTGCATCCTATTTTGTTATATCATTATGATTGGCCAGAAAAATCTTAAAATTAGAGGAGATTACGACTCCCTCTGCTCAAACTCCAGGAGTCTCCTATCATTTGAAGAAGATAGAACATGAAAAAGATGTCTTCAAGCTAGGTTTGCCCACCCTCCTGCTCTCTGACTTCAGAACAGCTATAGGCTATCATGTGCTAATCTTTTCCAACAGGTATTTCTCTCCATACACCTCTGTCCAGAAATGTTCTGCCATCCAGTTTGAGACATGAAAGACAGGAAGAACATGGCTTATCCCTTTCTCCTGCAGGCCTGTAAGTTGGCAGCCTGTTTTTACCACCGTCCAAAACTGCACCTTTTCACTGGTCTGCTTGCTCACTTACCTTCACCTGGCCACTAACTTACATCTGGCTTACTACATTACACACACTTTTGGCTGTAATCTGTATTCCTCACTGAAGTCTTTGGGAGCCGAGGGAAGGACTGTTTGCTAATTTTGTTCATTGCTAGTTCACTTGCCTTGCCTACTACAGGCATCCAGCAAACACTTGCTAAATGGGTCATTCTAAAAATAGCTTTGTGTCCATCAGCTGCACTGTCCCCTACTCACACCAGCCTTTTCAAGTAGAGAATTCTATAGAGGCAGAGAGAGTGAGTTTCCAGAACAGAGTCATGTCTATGCTTAACAAACATGATTTCTAAATCTGATTTGCATGTGGGTTCTTAGCATCTGGAATCTTAATTCATTCAAGTATGCAGCTGTATTTACTGAGTGCTACTTCTGCTTCCATAAAAGATTATTGCTTTACTCTTTTTGTTCCTTCTTCTTTTCTTTTCTTTTTTTTTCTTTTTTCGAGACAGGGTTACTCTGGTAGCCCTGGCTGTCCTGGAACTAGCTCTCATAGACTAGGCTGGCCTTGAACTCACAAAATCTGCCCATCTCTGCCTCCTGAGTGCTGGGATTCCAGGCATGCACCACCACCGCCAGGCTTGTTTCTTTCTTCCTTTTTTTTTTTTTTTGAGACAGGAATTTGAAAAGATAGTCTGCAGCTCAGACTATCCTTGAACTCTTAGTAATCTTCTGCCTCAGCCTCCTAAGTGCAAGGCAATACTATTTCAGAAGTACTGAAGGCAAGTCTATATGGTTTGTAGACATTACGTCCAACTTAGCTTAATGTTACTTCACCAAGAAAATATATGAGACTGAAGTAGCATGTTGTGCAGGATATCTTGTGTGCCCTCACCTTGGCTTCCGGCCTGGGAGGATGTCACAGGCCTCTGTAGTGTTGCACGCTTGCACAGATTGGTACAGAAGGCATGCCCATGTGTGGAGTAGACAGGTGGGCCTCACTCCCTGGCAGACAAACAGAAATAGCCCCATGGAACAGGCAAAGGTTCTAAAGCAAGAATTTATTCCAAGTGCACGTGAGAAGTTGGACAGCACTCTCAAAGCCTGCATTATTCCAGAAAGGAACATATTTCAGCGTAGGTAAGAAGCCCTCATCAACGTTCTCCTAGCCCTTCCATTGCCACCATTCTAGCCTGAGCTGGAGCAGGAAGAGGGTCTTATAGTTCTCTAACAAAACATAGGCACCTAAAGTCTGAGAGAGAATTATACAGCCTCATTTTTTATTAGCATCTACCAAGACAGAAAAAAAAATCAAAATCCTCTCACTACTCCAATCCCACCTCCAACTGGGCCCTAAAGGAGCAGTATCTGCCTGGGGAGCACCTGCCACCAGAGCTGTTCTCAGAACTGGGCATGTGTGTATGCCACCCCTTATGCCTGTGAACTGGCCACAGGTCTCTTCCTGCACCAGGTGGGGACAAAAGGGCAGCTGGTCTTTCTCCCATCCTCAGCTTTCCGTCTTGGGAACTCTGAAAAGATCAGCGATGTCCAACAGTGCTTGGTGGATGTGGTTCCCAAAGCGCTGGGCATTCTGTGGGCATAACTGAAGAGCTTAGATATGTTTTCAAAACAATCCCCACCCCTCTGTACCCACAAGAGGACGGAGTGTGCTTCTGGGAGACCACCCCAAATGGGAACAGGGGAGACTCACCGTCTCAGAACTTGAGAACTTGCTGGAAACATGGAAGAACATAGTATTTTCACCTGCAATCATGTAAGAAACCCCATAACCATCATCTGCCACCTGGGGACAAGAAGCAAACAAGACCCAAAAGTCAAATTGATGTATTTTTCCCTTCCTACAAGATTCACAGGAGGTGGGCCCATGTTGGATACTTCATTCTTGAGGTCAGCCCCACTCTCCTAATCCAGGAAATAGTATGTAAACCAAAGGACTCTGCCTCTGGTTCCAAGACTGGAACTTTTGTTTCTTCTAAAGGATGTTGCCCCTGTGTTCGGGGGTTTCCTCAGGGACTTAACACTATAGATCACTCCCTCTCTGTAGCAATCACTACTCTTCTGCCAGAGTAGCTCATGTTCTCCTCAGAAGAATACAGCTCTGAAGGGCCCAGTGTGTTGCCATGTCCCCTGAAGACTAGCCTTGGGCACGGTGATGCCGCACTAGGGAGGCACGTGGAATGGGTGGGTGCTGGTACTGCCTACCTAAATCAGAAGCTATCATTTTATATTCACATAGGTCTTCTCTAAATAAAGCACTCGTGCCCCTGTCTGCACCCCTAAACTGAAACTCCAGGGTCCCCGTGCCAGCCACTCTCCTTCTGGGGCACTCACAGGGCCAAAGCCACCTCCAGCACCCAGATGATTGGGGTACTGATTTGGGTCAAACATGCGGATCTGGTACTGAGGAATCTGGCTGGTGGAGAGGCTCCAGGGTTCCGAAAGCACCTGTAACAGGGAGGCGGAAGCCTATCAGACACGGGTACTCAGTGTGCACCTGTCCTATCCGCAGTGTCCAAGAACTACTTCACTGTAGACCCTATCAGCCAGGCATGGTGATACACGCCTGTAATCCCAATACAGACGAGGCAGAGGTAGGAGGATCATCCATGAGGCCAAGGCCAGCCTGCTCTACATAGTGAATTCCAGGTCAGTCAAAGCTATATAACAAGAAGTCTTAAATAAGCAAACAAGACAAAATAAAAGACAAAAGGCACTATTGGAGAGCACAGAAATGGACAAGTATGGTGCAGGAGTCCCCTGAACTACCGATGTTCCTCTACCCCATACTGAAAACCTCACCATCTGCATAAGCTCTCCCCGGTTGCAATTGTGCCTTGGCTGCCTTAGTCCCCTCTGACTTGCCCCTCCGTACCCTCAGCCTGTTTTACTCTTTCACAAGTACAATCACCAACTGGTAGAGCACACGTGTGTCTGCTTTCCCTCATAAGAGTGCTAATTCCACAGAGCCCTATCTATCGCAAGAAGGCCTTGCTCTGGGCCTAAAGGCAAGGGGATAGAGGTCACATCCAGCAACTTCACTGACCTCAGCCAGGAAAGGGGAGCTAACCCCTAAGTACTTGGAGACGATGTAAAGGCAGAAGAGGTGCCTGTCGATCCCGGCCCCTGTCATGGCCAGGCGGTACATGTTTTGGTGCTTTTCAGAAGCTTTCCGGAAGAGTTCCTGGAGGTCTTCTTTCTGGAGGTCAGAACAGAAGGGTCAAGTGGCCCTTGAAGTAAACAGGGGTGAAGGAGGAAGAGAGACGGGGGGGGGCTCACCTTATGGGACCCCTTCATCATGGCCTGCACAAAGGCTGTGGACTCACTGGTACAGGAACGCACAGTCTCAGTCCGCCCCTCTCGGAACATTCTTGTCATTGAGGCCTCGTACGTCAGGCAGAACTTTCCTTTGTCCTAGGGTACACAGCAGGGGTAATCAAGCAGGTGGACCCTGAGGATACCCTGCACACTCAGCAGCCCTCAGAAGCTCCTACCCGGAAATGAGCCAGCTGCAGGGCAATCTGCACAAAAGCATCAGGGCTGGTCCGACACTTCTTGATGAGGCCTTTGCCAAAGGGTAAGAACTGGAAGCAGAATAACTCCACATCGTCGGCCAGTGCCTTGGCCACCTGGTACGAATTCTCGATGGCTTCCCGACACTGCCAAGAGATGGAAAAGGGTCAGTGAGGGCAGAGTCCTCCAGGGAAGCCTCTAGGTCTAAGAGGTGTGAAGTCTAGGTGTTGGATGAAAGAGTCAGCCCAACAGCTTCTGAAGATACACATGACAAGCTGTGAGGACTCAGCACAAGGCCATGCTGAGCCTGGTGCAGAGGAGGGAATACTGATCCTGGACGTAGACAATGGATCTCAGTATTTCTCTAACCAGACAACCTGGGGTCTCCGCTCTCCTTGTGGCCCATCTGGCACCCTGAGAAGCTCTTGGTTCCTTCATCCTGAGGGTGAGATCTAACCCATCCATTCCTAGCCTGCATACCTGCTCAGGAATGTCCCACTGTAGTCGCTGAGGAGGTGCCAGTGTCGTGTTCGGCTCCCCCACACAGTGTCCAGTCTCCGTGTAACCCAGGTGAAAGGTATCAGTGCCCAGGACAAACTGCAGGGATAAATCAAAACTGAGAAACAAGCGTTATTGCCAGTACCTGCCCTGAAGGTTCCCTCTCAAGGCCTTTACCTCCCAGAGGTGCCCAATGATGGGGGCATCTGCCCATGAGTGTTCCGCGTTGAGGCCCAATGTGCCATTCTTGAAGGAAATAAGAGTGAAAGATTTGTCGAACCACCTGCAGGAGTAGATCAGGGTAGACCCAAAGCTGGGAAATTACACAGATCTTCAACCTCCAACCCTAACCCTATACTGCTAATGCTAATAATCCAACTCTAATTACTAACCCACAACTTAACCTTAACTTCTATTGCTTTTTAAAAAATTTAGCAGGGTGGTAGTGGTGCATGCCTGATGTGGAATTCCCCTCTGTGTGCTGTGAATACCATTGATTAATAAAGAAACTGCTTTGGACCTATAGCAGGGCAGAACACAGGTAGGTGAGGGAAAACCATACTGAATGCTGAGAGAAAGAAGGCAGAGTCAGAGGAGAAGCCATGTAGCCCCACTGGAGACAGATGCCAGAACTTTATCCAGCAAGCCACAGCCTCGTGGCGATACACACATTAATGGAGATGGGTTAATTTAAGATATGAGTTAGCCAGAAATATGCTTAAGCTACTGGCCAAACAGTATTGCGAATAATTTGGTTTCTGTGTGATTATTTCGGGGCTGAACAGCTCGGAACAAACAAGTGACCTTATACAACACACACCTTTAATCCCAGTACTCAGGAGGCAGAGGCAGTTGGATTTCTGTGAGTTTGAGGCCAGCCTGGACTACAGAGTGAGTGCTAGGACAGACTCAAAAGCTACACAGAGAAATTATGTCTTGAAAAACCAAAAAAAAATTAAATTACATTTGTTTGTGTGAATATATGCATATGTGGAGGTCAAAGGATAACTTTCGAAAGCTGGTTCTTGCCTTGTACCATGTGGGTCCTGGGGTTTGAACTCAGGTCATCAGACTTGGCAGCAAGGACCATTACTCACTGAGCTGTCTCACTAACTCCCATCTCTATTCTTAATCTTCCACTCCAACCTTAACTAGTACCACCTTACCCCTAAATAATGCTGACCCTGACTTCTACTTTAATCTTCTAGCCTATAATTCCAATCATTAATTTTTAACTATAAACTGGGCAGTGGTAGCACATGTCTTTAATCCCAGCACTCAGGAGGCAGAGGCAGGAGTACCTCTGTGAGTTCAAGGCCAGCCTGATCTACAGAGAGAGTATCAGGACAGCCAAGGCTGCACAGAGAAACCCTGCCTCAAAAAACAAAAAAAAGAAGTCCCACGAGTTCGGGGCACATACCTGTTGTAGCAGTTACCATGCAATAAGGCCTTGCCGTAGAGGCTAAGACTGGACTCATCGTCAGGGTTGTAACAGTGGGATTCTTCATCCAGGGCGATAAAGAAAGCAGCACGCTCAATGGCATCCAGAGAAGTCCTGTTCTTGCCAGAGCTAAAGAAGGTCTGACGTGCCTGTGCCCACTCTACCCTGGGGGTGGGTACAAGGGCGGGTAAGCAGTTGAATCCAACTTTTTTTATCAGGGTATCTTAGGATCTGACTGAATGTGGAGACGGGATGAGGTGGGGCCACTCGGGCATCCTGAAAGATGTCCTCTGTCCTTACCACCCTTCATACTCTGTATTATGTGCCTATCCTCGGGGGCACCTCTGACCCTCAGTTCTAGGATAGTAGTAGGGCCAAGCTTTTCTTCTCATGAAGCCTTGAACCTGGGCCTGGACAAGCCCTCCCCACAGGCCCTGGGTACCTTCCTCCTGCGGTGAGGGCTGCCAGCTTCTCCTCTCCAGGCTGAGGCGGGGAAGAGTCATCCAGGATTCTCTGGAACTGCAGCTCTAGGTCTCGAGGCTTGAGCAGGCGAGAGCCCTCGTAGAGCCACACCTTGAAGAAGCGGCCTTTGTGGTAGACGGCCACGTGCCTGCTCTCTGCGAGATGCTGTAGCACATCTGTGACAGAAGCCAGTGCGCAGCTGAGGCAGGACCTCAGAGAATACCCAGTTGCTCCCTTGAGCCCAGAAAGGGCCCACCTCCCCCACACAGGCGGTCCCCACAGACTCTGCTTTGCCTCATAACTGACCTGGGCCTTCCTTCATTTAGGGGTAGATTTCCATGCTAAGCTAGTACCTGTGCCCCAAGAGAGCCCCTCCCACCGCTTCTTTAGGCTCTAAGAGGGATAGGCCAGATAGGCAGTCTTCTCCTGAATTCCACCACCCCAGCTGTGCTCCTTTCATTGCTCTTTACTCATGACTGCCTTCCTCGGTACTCGGAAGCCCTGGAAGGACAGCTACTGTTCTGGACCCTTTGGGGTCCCAGCATCAGCACTAAATCTGTCCATAACAACTATCCAGTAGCCATCACAAACTGACCGCTTCTCACAAGTTCACAATCTTGAAACACTGGAGTGCTGGAGAAAAACAGTAGCTGGGCATCTAGCTGCTGTGGCTTCCTCCTGAGGGGTGCCTGAGAGGGGAGGGCTTCCTCCTGAGGGGTGCCTGAGAGGGGAGAGCTTCCTCCTGAGGGGTGCCTGAGAGGGGAGGGCTTCCTCCTGAGGAGTGCCTCGGAGGGGAGGACTTCCTCCTGAGGGGTGCCTGGGAGGGGAGGACTTCCTCCTGAGGGGTGCCCAGGAGGGGAAGACTTCCTCCTGAGGGGTGCCCAGGAGGGGAGGACTCCTTTTATGGAGGCCTTGCTGTAGCCCCGTACCTGTTTCCTTGCCTGGGATGCGTGTAGTGTTGAACATCCGCTCCATCTGGTAGGAGCACATGGGCACCATGCCCAGTGCCATTACCTGGAAGGAAGGCCCAGCATGGCTTAGATTCAGGCCTCTTTTCCTTACCCCACCCTTAACCCTAACAGAACTCACAGGCTTGATCTGTTCACGGTCTAGCTTGCGGCGATACATGATCATAGCGTGGACAGTGTTTCCCAGACGTGCGGCTTGCACATTCGTGTTCCTGATAAGCACAAAATCCTACAGACAGAACAGAGTCTGTAGGCTGGGCTCCTCTGTGTGGGTGTCACCTGAGTCTCACTAGCCTGAGGAAACTTCAGGGGCCTGAGGGATTGTATCCCCTGTCTATGTTCCATCCTACATCACGTCAGGGTGAACTTCCAGAAATGTGTAACTGACAGGCTCCAGCTCCAACCAGAACTGTTCTCTGCCCATTCATACTCTGCTTATTTTGCTTCAAAAGGGTTCTACCACAAAACAGCAAAAACAAATCCTTGATTTGGACAAGTGGTAAACTGCCAGAAAGACAGTCCATGGATGAGGGGAATTCCAGGAGGCTAGCAGTGTGGGTGGGTTTTAGACATCAGAAAAAATTGGGCACTGGGCAGCAGGAAGATCAGCTACCTGTCACAAGTATATGGTGTGGACACCAGTCACGCGAAGTGAGACAGACAGTGACTCAGTACTAAAAGAAGCTGCTAGTTATCCTGTGGTCTCACTTCACAATGGGACAACAGCAAAGTATGTTTTAAGAAGCTCTCTGAAAATGGTGTCAAGACAGCTGAGAACCTGTGCCTGAGAGGCCAGGAGGCCAGGAGTTAGGAAGCAATGGGATACGATATAACTGGCCTGAGAAATTCAATGGAGTCTCAGAATCCTTCCTCTTGTCATGGTCCCTACCACCCACAGGCTGGCTCTGGACTGCTCCGCTAGGATCTTTCCTCCCTTTCTCTTTCCCTCAGGCCTCACTCCATAACCCCACTCACCCATGGAAACCAATGCAAAGGCTCGGGGATGTCCTCTAGATCCTTGTTCCAGAGCTGGGGACAGAGCTGGGCACACAGGAGCCCTAGGAGGCTCTGGTTCTTACCATGGCATAATAATTGCTGTTCACCATGAGGGGACTCCTGCCTCGGAGGTAGACGTACTCTTCCCACCAGTCACTGACCTGCGGAGGGTTTGGCTGCAGGTTAGAGCCGAGGAGGGCGAATCAAGGACATGTGGATAAGAACAAGGCCGTCAAGGCAAACTTACATAATTAGTTGCCCACCATGACTTGAGAACCAGGTATTTCTGCAGTCTGGGGGCAGTCTTGTCCTGGAATTCTCTGGCCAGTGTCTCCATGCGGTAATATTCTTCATCATCCAATAAGGGCCGCACGGAATCCAGGTACTGTCAGCCAAATTATTATCATGAAGATGGCTACACCTCCACATTAACCTTCTTACAACCTCAACCAGACCCCATTCTTCTCAAGCCAGCTATTTGTAGAAAACATTCTTGATAAGTTTGGGCTAGTCCTCTGAATCCAAGATTTTGTGCTCTTTGATACTCAGGCTCTTACCCGCTGAATTGTGGCCGGCACACTAGGTACGGGAAGCTTAGGCAGAGATGTTTGGAAGCTATAGAGCATGGGCCGTCGACTGGACAGAAGGCGAACACAGATCTAAAGGTACAGAGTACAGTGTTGGGGTGGGACCTAGCAGAAAGAATGGACACAAACCAGAAAATGACCAAGTCCTCAGAACCATCCCAGCGCCCTCAGGACAAACACATGCAGCAGGCACCGTTGTCCAGTCTGCCTCTCCCTTCTTGCACGGTACCCCAAATGAGATTCCCCATGATCTCAAACCAGATGCCTGCCCACTCCGGTGTTTCTGCTCACAGCCCAGATCTTGGTGGCATGGCTGGTCTTGCTGTGCATCTCGAACATCCACCCGTGGTAGGAAAGCAACAGCTTCAGGGTTTGCCGGAATAGGAAAATGCCTGTCGCCCAGATGCCGGTGGAGAAGATGACCATGCTGAGAAATTCCTGGGTCTGTGGGGTCCCATAGGGGCCATACCTATTGGAGAAGGAGGCAGGCTTCAGGGTATTCCTTTGAGCTCATCTTTTGGGGAATTCTAACTGCAGTTGATAGCTGTAAACTCTCTTGGGGAAGACATGAATAGAAAAAGACCTTGCTGGGTGCACTCAGGTCCGAGTGCATCAATTAGACAAAGGGCCTTGGAACTGAGAGATGTAGCCCTGCGTGTGAGAGGGCCCCTTGGTTGCCAATGGCTGCTTTCCTGCATCTGTCCTCTACAGAAATCCTGGCCTTGGGAACAGTCTTGGTCCTTCTTTCTGAAACTAGTGTTTCAGAAACTTACCTGTCAGGGAGGTATCTCTGGATGCAGTGCACCAGTCCCATGGAGATGTCCACCTTGCAGTAGTTGGAACCAACTGTTGCCATGACAACAACAAGCCAGCTGGTGGGGCTGCCAGGGTACACACCCCTAAGGATGCCATTCTGTGGAGGTGGGGAAGAAACAGGCATCCTTGTAGAGTGAGAAAATGTAATTCGGCACCCAGGAAGTCCTGAGAAAGGTCTCCTGGTCTTGCCTCATCCATTCATTGTGTTCTTCCTCCACTCACCTACACTCTATGTCCCATCCCATCTTTTCCACAATCCTGCCGGCTTCTGCACTATTGGACCCTGTCTAGAACCAGCAGTATTGCTGGCCAGAGGCAGAGACAGCCGCTGACAAGGAGACTAACTGCGGACAGCTGGCTTCTGCCTAGGCACCTGCTGGGAAAAAAGAGGCCCGGAGAACCACCTGTTCCCACACCTTAATTCGAATAAAGCGTTTCTTCCAGGAGTTGATTCCAGACTGATAGATGTGTCTCAGAGCCTCCCGACTAAGCCGGAAGTCGACCCCATCTGGGGTCACAGTGAACTGGAAAGCTACTGCCTGATGTGCTTCCGCCATCCTGGGGTTTAGTCAGCACCTAAGGGTAGGGGCAGAAGGTGCTTAGTGTGCTCAGCCCAGCCCCGCCCCCGCCCAGCCACCTCTAGCTGAGGCTCCGCCCCCCACCGACCCATCTAGTCCTCGCTCCCCGCATCTCCTGCCCGCTCCCCTTGCGACCATCCCCCCAAACCAGCCCGTGCTCCAACGCTATGCGCCCCGCTGGGCCCGCCTAAGCCTGGCTAACCGCCGCTGCCGCCGCAGAACCCTCGTGGGGTTCCGGACAGGCCTATCTGCAATGGTGCAGGAGTCGGGCTCCAGGTACCCCAAGGGCGGCGAAGGGCGGTCTGGGGTCCGGGAAAGACGCTCAGGGAAAGGAGTGGGCCTGGACAGAGCCTAGGTTTAGATGCACCCAGCACAGTCCTCGCTCAGAAAGTTCGACCGACAGGAAAGGCGAAGAGTTGTGGGATGAAATGGCTCTGGGTCCGGCTGGCCTCCCTGTGCTGGTCCCCCACTCACAGCTCAGGTTTGCTTCTGTCGGTGTATGGGTCTGGCCACCCTGGCCCATGTCCCCATGTCCTTCAGGCCTGGCCCCGCCCTGCACTCACTGGGAACTTGATACCCACTCCCAAATTGGGGTGGAGAAAACAGATATGGGTGGAAACCAAAACCCCCTCCTTTTGGAGGGGGGCATCTAGGAGGGGTGGGCAGGGTTCCCACAAGCCTGCTGAAGGTTGCTGGAAGGTCTGGGACTGGGGAGTGGAGGGTCTCATGTGAGCATGGTTGCAACAGTGCTAAAAATAGCTGAATGTAGGGAAAAGGTCACCAGGAGTCAGCTGTGCAGCCTTTTCCCTAATTTCAGGGCTCAAGGTTGACAATCACATCCAGGGCCCGCTGTTGTCCCACCCCCTCCGGCCCTCTTCCCCAAGTCAGTATTTGTTACTTCTAAACTTGAGCCAGGGAATATTATGGGATAGGAAATCTCAATGAGTGGAACGGACGGACCCCTCGCTATTTTTAAGCACGGTGCACTCAACAGAAACCAATTAAATCTGTATCCCTCGGTTTGTATTTCTGAAGAAGTTCATTTATTTAGGTCCCAGGGGTTCCCAGATGCCCACCTTGGGCAACTACTCAAAACAGGGGGACAGAGGTCAGCTATTTTAACAACAGTCTCACTTAAGAGGCACAGCCCAGTCTCTGGGGTCTCTTCTTTGCCCCTCTCTCCAAGGTCCTGCCTTAGAGGCTCCAGGAGGAATCCGAGGTGGGGTTGGGTTGTCAAGATGATGAGGGGAAACTGGTCAGCTGCCCCTTCTGCTGGAAGTAGAACTGGAAGCGAGACTGGGCATATTCCTAAGGAAGGAACAGGTAATGCAGGGCAGTGAGAAGGCTTGGAAGCAGGAGCCAATACCTGCTGTGTTCTGCCCACAGCCACCAGGGGCTGCCTGGATTTGCTGGAGGACATGACCAGTGCTCTCCTCAAGCCCCACCCATGCCCACCTGATGGGCTGCTTACCAAGTAGCCAAACTCTATGGTGGACATGGATGCCTGGAGGATGGACCACAGACCCCAGAAAAAATGAGATGCCAGAGCATACCTAGGTAATGGGGGGCAGGAAAAGGGGGTGCAATCAAGAGTACATTTAGTATTGCCTGGCTTCCCCCAAGGCTCGTCAGTTTGCAAAGCTCCAACTTCTTCCCCATTTTCCTAATCTTTATCCCATTGTGACTTTTTTTTGTTTGTTTTTTGTTTTTTTCACAACAGGGTTTCTCTGTGCAGTTGTGGAGCCTGTCCTGGCACTAGCTCTGTAGACCAGGCTGGCTTTAAACTCACAGAGATCCACCTGCCTCTGCCTCCCGAGTATTAGGATTAAAGGAGTGTGCTGCCACCACCACCCAGCTCCCTTTTTTCTTTTATGTTAGCCTGTGATGTCATCTTTCATCTCTACCCTGGTACAATTCTCCCTTTCCTCCCTGACTCCCACCCCTCCTTTTCCTTCTACATCCTCCCTCATTCTCCCCTCCCCCCTTTTCCTTCTGTGTCCTCCCTCACTCTCACCGCCCCCTTCCTTCTATGTCCTCCCTCACTCCCACCCTTTCCCTCCTTTCTCACCGATTGACCTCTATCAGCAAATTTTCTTCCAGTTTCTTCTGCTCCTCTTCAGAGAGGATCTGACCTTTCTGGACCTCTGCCAGATAATGGCGAATAAAATGGAGCTAAGATCAATGGACAAGAGTCAGGACTGAGAAGACTGTGGTTTACCCTTTCTAACCGTTCTTTCCTTTTACCAAAAATCACTCAATCACTCAATAAATAAAATGCTTTTCTTTTCCCAGCCTCCAGCTACATACCTGCTGTTCTCTAGTGGGGTAGTCTGTGGGCCTTGCTTTGTAGAAAGGCCATTCCTCGTGGGTATAATCATACACCCACTCAC
Source organism: Dicrostonyx torquatus (assembly GCA_028555095.1). Lineage (NCBI taxonomy): Eukaryota > Metazoa > Chordata > Mammalia > Rodentia > Cricetidae > Dicrostonyx > Dicrostonyx torquatus. The sequence continues at coordinate 1,289,844 of JAQHUG010000413.1, forward strand.
AAAAATGATTCCCAATGTCAAAGCCCCTGAGGGAAGAAAGCAAACGTCCATCCATGGGCAGCTGGGATGTAGAGATGAAGGCCCGGTGGTCTGTTTGAGTGGAGCCCCACAGGAACAGGAACAGGAGGCTGTCCTCCCACCCTTACCTATAGTTATAACTGCTGTACTCAAAGTCAACCAACATGAGGCTGTCATCATTTTCTGGCTCTGAGAGCAGTAAGATGTTCCCTGGGGGCATGGGGATTGTGGTCACGTCAAGGCACTCTACCCCTTTCAGCTTGGGCTTGAAGACTCACACTTTCTCATACCTTCCTGGATGTCATTGTGGCAGAAGACCACTGGTGATGGGGTGGCATCTAGCAACTTCCTGTAGAGGGAGAGGGGCACAGGTTATAAGGCCATGTGACTACAGCCACCTTCCAAGGCTAGCCCTGGCTCTAGCCCTCAGCAAAGCCTGGGGAGGACACTGCTAAATGCCAGGTCTGCCTTCACCTGAGGTTGCCCATCTCATCCTTTAGGCTGTACATCTCCAGAAGGTTCATCTGGGGGAGGCCAGTGGAAGGCAGGTCCTGGATCTGCTTGAGGTACCTGTAAGCCCCCCAACAAGATACATTCACTCTCCTATCTACTTTTAGGTCAATTTTTCCTGTCACTGTGACTTGGCTGGGAAACACCAGAGTCCATGACAGATATGGGGAAACCTATCCACTCAACTAGAGGTTGGGTCAGTGTAGGTGTCCCATTCCCAAATCTGACTCACCGCTCCATGGTCCCAAACAACCAGTGGGGCTCCTTAGTGAAGGGCATCTCCATACCATGGAAACGGGCCATCTTGGTTGCAATGGCTCCTGACAACACTGGGTCCCGGAGCTCTTGAGTTTTCAATGGCCGGCTCTGTACCCAGTAACCTATCAGGGTGGTGAGGGGGCTGGGGCGGGAGGGGGAAGGGATATGGGATGGGAGGAGATCAAGGTCTTAGGGAAATTTCCCTACCTAGGATGTGAAGGCAGACATCGGGGAAGGGGAAGGACTTGGGAAAAAAAACCAACAAAAACTGGTCTCTTACTGGGAGGTACTGTTCCAGGCGGCCCTCTGGAAACACTCCATAAAGTTGGGGCCCTAGTGACCTCTCTGCAAGAATGGCGAACATCACGCTCTCTAATACCAAGGAGTCTACACCCTGAAGGAAGATGGCAAAGGATCCAAGTCAGAAAGAGCCAGAAGTAAGTGGGTCTGGGTGCAAGGGATGTTTTCTTTATCCATCATAGCTGGGACTTCTCTGGTCTCACTGACTGGGGATTCTGGAGCAAAAGCTCTAGATTATCTACGAGCACCAATATACTCAGATGTACAATTACAAGTTTCTGCTTTGCTCACTTCAAGTTATGGGCCTCGCTCCCCCTCACCTGCAGGATGGCCCCATACAGTCGTAGTAGCACCTCGCGGGGCTCCTCGCCCACACTGGGCAGGTGGTTCGGTAGCGAGCATCGGAAGAGCAGGTTGCTAAGGCCTCCGCTGCAGATCCACACCGGGCGGGCTCAGCAAAAGTCGCCCGGATTACTGAGACCCACCCTAGCCCCTATTCCCGAGGAGACCTCACCACGCCCCCAGGAAGATCCCGATTTCCCCCCCCCCCCCGCATAGCAGTCTGGTCCCGGCCCCGCCCCCGCGGAGCACTGACAGCGTGGAAATAGGGAGTGTCTGGAGGACCCCGAGGCTGACCCCTGACCTCACGGGGCAAACGCTCAGCTCCTCCGGCCGGGCTCGACGCCAGGCCCCGCCCAGGTACTCCCGGCACCACTGATAGGCTCGGCGCTGCGCGTCACGAGATAGCGATGAAATGCGCCGCCGATTGGGGACTGCCGCTGGGCACTTAGCATCCTGCAAACTGTCTTTGGTCAGACAGCCGCCGACAGCGCCTCCTCCGGCTACACCTGTCCCGTCCGCCGCCATGACGTGGGCTCCGTTGGGCTCAACGCTTGCCGGTGCTCAGCAACCTTTAGGTGGGCTTAGCTCCTTCCGGCTCTGCTCGGTTCCGCTTCCGGCCGGTCTGAAGCGTCTCTGGGCGTATTCGGCTCTTGGCGACTGCCTTCGGCTTTCTTCGTGGTCCCAGTCCTGGGACTGTTTCCAAGTCAAGTGAGAGTCTCAGGGGTGCGGCGTTCAGGGCAAAGACCGACGGCTGTTTTCCCTGGCGGGATGCGCTCTGGTCCCGCCCTATGGGCGGGTCTCTGTAAATACAGGGCTACTGCGTGGACTGTGTCCCTAGTCGAGGAAGTGACGTAGGCCAATCCGGAGCGCCGCGGACTGCTGAACATTAGCTCAGCAACGTTGACGGGAGCCAGGCTCTGGCCAATGAATGGGCGATGGTGCTAGATTGCGGCTTTTTTTTTTTTTTTTTTTTTTTTTTTATATAGCACCTGCTTTGTGAGACGCCACTAGGGCGTAGAGTGATCGAGCACGCGGTGGCATTTTGGTGAGTGAATAGAAGAATGGGATTTTAAATTCCTGCAGTTCCCCTTTCCATAAGGCAGCATGCTGGAAGGCGCGTAATTGCAATCAGCCCGGCGTCTCCAGCACTGCATGGACCGCATGAGCACTATGAATGCGATCCAACACAATAAACTTAAATATTATGAGGTGGAATTTTCTTTTCTCGATTTGTGTGTGTGTGTGTGTGTGTGTGCGACTTCTGTTAAATATCGGGGTGGGGAACGACGACATTAGTGGTCAGTCAAGAAAGGAAGCCAGCACAATTCGTAATTCCTTTGAAGGATGAGGTTTATTAGAATGTAGGGCCTTGAAGCCATGATTGGACTTCGGGATGGGGGGGGGTGGAGAGAGAATCACAGAAATTATAAAATATGTGGAGATCTAAACGTGAGACCCTCAAGTTAAGAGTTCCCTTTAAAGTCTAGGGAGGAACTTCATTAAGAGTGTGTGTAAGAGATGCAAGTCCTCACTCCCAGCATTCAGGAGGAAGAAACCCAGCAGTTAGTTACCTTTGAGTTCTAGTCTACAGATCGAGCTCCGGACCAGGCAAGGTTACTCGGTGAGACCCTGTCTCAAAAAAGAGAGATTCCATGAGAATGAATGGGGAGCGTGCAGAGGAGCTGATCAGACAGCTGTCTTCTATCTCCGGAAACCCCTGAGGAGTTTCTAGACCAATCTCCCAAATAAAAGAAGTACTTGGCCTTTTTTTTTTCTCCTTTTTTTTTTTAATTAAACTTTTTAGGAGTGTCAGGAAGTTTCACATCACTTTATCTAGTTAAATATAGCTCATAATACAGGACAAAGAACAGGGAGCCAGGTATCAGGACCCTAAATCATGGGCAGTTCTCAGTTCACAACACAGGTCGTGTAACTTTGGTCCCACTGAGTGGGAGAGAGGCATCCCGTGATGGAGGCTGTGGGAGCTGGCCTCAAGATGCAAGCTCATGGTATCAGGTTGGCGCTCTAACATTACTTGGACCATGAACTTTGTGGAGAGTGAACTTTGTAGGCGATACATTGTGTTATGTTGCAATGTTAAGAAGTTGAAAGGCCTGGAGATATTTAGTGATTTTATTTTTGGCTAGTTTGAAAGCGGGGGTGGGAAGTGGTGGCGGGGTGCGTTATGAGCTCCGCCTTCTGGGCAGAGGTTCTAGGTGAAAGTGGCCTTGATTCTGCTGTCTGAATTTTTATTTTTGGATTTTTTTATTTTGGTTTTTTTTTTTTTTGGTTTGGGTTTTTGTTGTTTTTGTTTTCTTTTTTTTTTAAAAATTATTTCTATTTTATGTGTGTTGGTGTTTTGCCTGCATATGTATGTCTGTATGAGGGTGTCAGGTTCCTTGGAATTGGGGTTACAGACAGTTGTGAGCTGCCATGTGGGTGCTGGGAATTGAACCCAGATCCTCTGGAAAAATATTCAGTTCCCTTAACTGCTGAGCCATATCTCCAGCCCCCTGTTTTTGTTCTTCTATTGAGACAGGGTTTCTCTGTGTAGCTCTGGCAATTCTGGAACTCTCTTTGTAGACCAGGCTGACTTAGAACTCACAGAGATCCTCCTACCTCTGTCTCCCAAGTGCTGGGACTAAAGGCCTGCAGCATCACACGCCTAGCTCCAGCCTTTTTAATATAACTGCTCCTATCAGTCAATCAAATTAGGTCTGAATTGGCATGATTCGTCCTTTAATTATGGTTTATTAGAGGTCAGTTTCTTAACCTATGAGGTTGACTGAATGTGGGGATTGGTGAAAGATTTGGCAACACTAAAGGTTTCTGAACAAGTAATAACCAGAAATTCATTTTTAAAAAACCAAACATAGAATTCAAGATGTTTTTGACCACCAGACAACATCATTGTAGTCTTGGTTTTAAACGTACAGAATGTATACTTCAAAACTGTACCTCTTCTCATGCCACCAAGTGGGAACATGTACCTGTAACAGCTTGGCAAGGATTTGAGACTGTTGGATATTATAAAAACAGTTGGTAAGTGAGGTCAGTTTCCTGTCTCTGGCCAAGTTCTTGTCCATTCTTCGTCTAAGAATGGAGTGGGAAAACAGCAAAGGGGAAATGAATAACTTTACCATATGGAAGTAAATAATTCCAAGGGTCTTGGTGGCAAGAGATATTTCTGAAGTGGCTCTAAGCATATTTCTGCCATTTTGTACTATATATTTAAAGCCACACTCTCAGTACTGATAATTATAAAATCAAAGTATCAATAATTTTGGAAAAATATCAAAAATCAGCCAAAATTTAATGTTTTGGTGTGGGTTTTGCTTTTTTTTGAGATAGGGTTTTTCTGTGTTGACATGGCTGTCCTGGAACTCACTCTACATTGTGACCAGGCTGGCCTTGAACTCAGAGATCTATCTACCTCTACTATTCTTGAGTGCTGGGATTAAAGGTGTGAGCCACCACTGCCTGACCAAAATTTAATGTTTTATGTAAACATAAGCATGTCTATCTCATTAGGCAGCAATTTTCCCCATCTTAATAAGTGGTAAAATTATATGTATTCCTAAGTGAAGAGTCCAGGAATAAAATATATAAATAAAGGGTCCAGTTCAGGAATATGGAAATATAAAGGTGTAAGCCCAAACACATTTTGGTAGAAAAAAAATAAAGCTGGTAGCCACAGTTAATCTTTAATAAACACTTTCTGCCTTAAGAGCAGACATCCTGGCAGCCATGGGTACAGAGGTAAACTTAACAGTTGTCTCCCGCCTCCCAGCTTCCCAGCTAGGCGGGTTCTGGGACAAAGGTTATCTTCTAACTATTGCCTCTGTGTGACCCTCTGCTTGTACTCCCTTCATTTTTAACTGTCCCCTTATGTGACTCTGCTCTCTGCCCTGCATTCTTTCAGGAACAGTGGAAAGCGACTGTGTCAGCCACAGGCTTTCACAAGCTTCCTAAGTTAATATCCTATAACCGAAAGCTGTAAAACTGAAAATGTAATGTGGCTTTAAACCTGACCTCAAGGTTGTAAAAGCTCTTTGACCTACACCTGGTGATTGCTTTTATTATAAGAGGAGGCCCAAAACCAGCCCCCGTGGCCACAGTTACATAAGCCCGATCTCTGGCTGTAGTCACAGCTATAGCTGATAAGCTTTGTGTGCCCCATGGTGATTTCTTTTTTCTTTTTCTGGAATAAAGTTTGCTTTCGGTTTAGTAGATTTTAGTGGTCTGTTCCCCATTATTGCATGACCCCTGGATCCAAGACTAAGAATTGTTTTTAAGTATTTTATGAATTATTATCGTGAAATGTTTTGTGTACTCACTTGATATTACCTATATACCTAAGGTTGAGTATCAGTTTCGCAGGTAAACAAAGTCACTGGTGAAAAGAGTTGATGAATCCCTGTTAGAAGTAGGCCTCTCTCTTTCCGTGACTAAGTAGATTTGACTTACAGCAGAGAAAAACAAGAGAACCTTCAGGAAATCTGCAAAACAGACTCTGATGTGGACCTTCAAGGGAAGGCAAATAGCCCTGTCGCCTGCTAGTTTTTCTTGCTTCAGTTTCTCCGAGTAAATACTCATGAGAAGTTTGAAGTCCAACTCACGCAAAGTTTATTGCAGCAAAAGATAGCGCACACAGAGAGTGCAGTACACAAAGTCATAGCCTAGTGAAGAACACAGTATGCATGCGGGTGTGTGTGCGCGCATGGGTGCATGCGTGTGCGGGTTGTGTGTGTTGGTGGAGCAGCTTTTGCCCCTGGGAGTGTCCAGATGGTCCACAGCTCCTTTCTCAGGCCAAACACTGACCTATATTCAATAGTAGGAAACTGTAGGTACAAAAAAATAAGGCCTAGAAGGCAAGGCAAAAGAAGACCTCAAGGACAGGAATGAGGAACTTAAGAGGTCAAAGAGACTGCTTGCTCAAGTTTTGCTTGCAGAGCTAGCTCTTTAAGAGCTACCTAAATGATATATAAACAGCAGTGGGGGAAAAATAACAGTTTTTCATTCCTAAAGTGAAACGACAGTCCTGTGTCCCCATCTACCACTACCTTCCTTTCCCAGACCCTGTGTTGCTCACAGCTGTACTAGCTGGGGTAGATTTGTATATGTTCTTAGTAGGGTGTAGTACAGGGCTGAGTCCTTCTTCTTGAATTAGACCTGGCAGGATGTACTCTGTGGGTTGGGGTCATTTTGAATGACTGCAGGAACCTGATTGGGTGAGATAAGGTGGGGAGAACCTTTGACGTTTCTGCTTGTGTTAGCCAGTATCCTGGGTTTAGTGAGAGTGAGGGGTAGTTAGCCCATCCATCTTACTAGAGAGAGAAAAAAAAAAAAGCCTCCCCAGCATGACCAAGAACATGGAAATAAACCATCTCAGTTCCAAAGGTAATTGGAGCTGGGTGTAGGAACAGATGCCTGTAGTTTCAGCACTTAGGAGGCTGAGGCAGGTGGATTTCTATGAGTTTGAGGCCAGCCTCGTTTACATAGTGAGTTTCAGGACAACAGCCAGGGTTGCATAATGAGATTTGTCTCCAAAAAAGGGGGTGGGGATGGGATGGGGGAGTATAGTATTTTGAACAAGAATGGCCCCCATAGGCTCATAGATTTGAATGTTTGGTCACTAAGGAGTGGCACTATTAGGAGGTGTGGCCTTGTTGGAGTAGATATGGTCTTGATGGAGGACTTTGAGGTTTCAAATACTCAAGCCAGGCCCAGTATCTCTCTTCCTGCTGCTGATGGATTCGGATGTAGAACTCTCAAGCTTCTCCAGCACCATGTTTCCCTGCATGCTGCCATGCTTTCTGCTATGATGACAATGGACTAAACCTCTGAACTGTAAGCCAGCCCCAATTAAATGCTTTCCTTTATAAGAGTTTCTGTAGTCATGGTGTCTCTGCACAACAATAGAAACCCTAACTAAGACAGAGGGTAATTGGGGTTTAGTTTGACCTGATTCAGGATGTCTCTCCCTAGCTGTCTGCCTATTTACAGATGAACTATCTCCTGTCTTTTGGAACCATTTGAGAGGAATCTTGAAGTGCATGTGCCTGCGGTACTGGAAGCTCAGTCTGCACAAGATAAACTTGATCGAAGAGCAGCGTGGGCTGGTAAATTTTGTGGTCTAGCATGGCACTATAATGGATAGCCAGAAGCACAAGTGTTTAAACATGGAGTATTCCCAATGGGAGGAATATGAGCCTGTAGGGTCTCCTTTCCTCAGGGGTGGGGGTGGGGAGGGAGGGTCTGTATCCTTTTCTCTACTCCACAACCCCATTTTGGTACTCCAGGCTACAGGAGCCCTCACTTCATCAAGCTCCACTCTTAAGTCCCTTTTGCTGAGAGTGAAGCCATTCCTTCTGTTCCTGCTATAGCTCTCAGGACTCCTACTTGGTGCCTGCTCTATTGAGGCCCCATTTGAGGTGTCTGCCCTGCTTAGGAATGGGAGGCAGAGGGAGGGCAAGAACCTGGAGTCTGCAAATGGGGATGGGGGCAGGAAGTGTGGGGGTGAGGTGGTTGGAGGGAAGATGAACAGCGGATGGCTAGAACAGCAGCAGCAGCACAAGCCAGTATGTTGATAATTGCTGCGAAGGTTGCTACGTGGAGATAATATTTCTTTCTTACAGAAATATTTTCAAGTAAGAATGTTAAAGTTAGCCAGGTGGTGGGGGTGCATGCCTTTAATCCCAGCACTCAGAAGGCAGAGGTAGGCGGAACTCTGTGAGCTCTGGTCTACAAGAGCTTGTTCCAGGCTCAAAAAAAAAAAAAAGTTTAAGTAGCAATAAACCAGACTTAGTCTGGGCATATTGCCCTTTGGTATAACTCCCTCCTCTACTGCATAGTTCCTGGATCTCAGAAGTAAAACTGTTGACTTCTGATATCCTAATCTCTGTGATCTGGAGTTTTATCTTATAGACTGTAATCTTGTCACAGTGTTCACCATCCTGTGATTTCATTTAAATTTCTTAGCAATCCCTTGAAGTTAATAATTTCATAACTCACAAAAGCTGTACATATGGCCATTGTCAAGATAAATGAAATATTACTCTCATTTGAGAAGCCCGCTTTGAGAAGTCCTGGTTGGTTTATTTTTGTTGTTGTTGTTTGTTTTGTTTTTGTCAGCTTGACACAAAGTCTTCTGAGAAGGGAGAACCTTGACAGAGAAAATCCTTCCATCAGGTTGGCCCATAGGCAAGCCTGTAGGTCATTTTCTTGATTGATGAGGGAGAGCCCAGCCCACTGTGGGCGGTGCCTCCACTGGGCAGGTGGGTCTGGCGCAAGCCAATAGGCAGCTCTCCTTCCTGGCTTCTGCTTCAGTGCCTGCTTCCTCTGACTTCCTTTGGTAATGGACGGTGATGTGGAATGGAAGCCCTTTCCTCCCCAAGTTGCTTTTGGTCATGGTGTTTTTATCACAGCAATAGAAGCACTAAGACACCCATTCCCTGTTCTTGGACGTGCCTCACTCTTTTCCTGAGTACCTTTCTATGAACCCCTAAGCTTAAATGTGTGTTTCAAATGTCTTTTAATAAACTCTAACTCTGCTTCATACTGACTTGTCCTGAAAATTCCTTTCTTCAGTAAGACCATGATTCCAGTTTTACCTGAGTCGACATCTCTGAAAAAAAAATTCCTCAGGTTGCTGTGGGAGGTCCCAGAATAGTGTGGAGCTGTCTCTAACTTGGTTGCTGCTATCTGTAAGAGCAGGTTTGGTGATCAGCATAGCTTAGGTAATGCCCAAAGGAAATATCTTGGTGCTGCATAGCAAAAATACACTTATAAGTTCTTTCTCTACCTCTACCATGTGGAAGCATCCCCACTCATATGGGATGATAGGGCACAGGGAGGCTTACATGAACAACAGACAATAAAAACGTGGAACGCAGGCGCTAAATAAAGCATTAGCAGCATGCAACCCCATCACTTGTATCAGTTTACGAAGGAGAGTGAGGTTGGCAGCTTCTGAACAGGGACACTACTTTATTTTACTCTCTGAAATACATAGCCCTTTCAACTAGATTTCATGGCATGCCTGCATACAAAACTCCTGTCATGTTTCTTCTGTAACATACTTTTGACCTTCTGGTTTGGCCCTTATCTACTTCCATTTTGGAACAATTCTTAGGACAAAGTATTTTACTATGCAAAGTCCATCCTTAGTTCAAAAACTGTTCCCCCAATGACTTTTCATCTCTTCCTCCTTTTACTACATCACTTTTACCCTGCTCCCTTCCTTAGCATAGCAAAAATAAATATATCATCATGAGACAATGACATATCAAAATAAATTCACAAGCTCACCAATAGATAGCTGAATCCAAATGGTGTTTATAACAAAATGAAGCGAACTACATCCTTTATCCACATGCAGCTAAACTGCAAGTTCTTATTTTTCTACGAGTTTTTATACAGACTTTAAAGATGCTTGAATTTTTTTTTTCTGAGACAGGGTTTCTCTGTAGCTTTGGAGCCTGTCCTGGACCTAACTCTCGTAGACCAGGCTGGCCTTGAACTCACAGAGATCCTCCTGCACCACCCTGAGCACGCCTCATCTTGTCGGGGCTTGGAAGCTAAGCAGGATGGTCGGGCCTAGTTAGTACTTGGATGGGAGATGCTTGAATTTTTTTTTTTTAAAAGCCCTTTTACATTTTATTTTCTCTTTGATCTCACATGAGTCTAAGAATAACAGAAGAGACTACAGGGTATCAATGACTGGCCAAGATAACAAAATTTTAACCATTCATCCAAGGGTGCTGATCTAATCCTTAAAGGCCCTAGGATCCTTTCTCACTCCATATTGGCATTCTCATAAGCTAAAGCCTCAATTATTATGCGTCTAGCTTCTGGGTCTGTTATCCCTATTTGTACAGCCCTAGTTAGTCTGTGTAGAAAGTCGCTAAAGGGTTCTTTCTGTCCCTGTTTAATTCTAAGATATGACTCCACTCTCTGTCCTGGTTCCTGAACTCTATCCCAAGCTTTTAAGGCTGCTGTGGTACACACGGACAGGGTGTGGTCGTCATAAAGTGCTTGG
>JAQHUG010000413.1:1302491-1329999 GCA_028555095.1 Dicrostonyx torquatus
AGACAGGGTTTCTCTGTAGCTTTGGAGCCTGTCCTGGAACTAGCTCTTGTAGACCAGGCTGGTCTCGAACTCACAGAGATCCGCCTGCCTCTGCCTCCCGAGTGCTGGGATTAAAGGCGTGCGCCACCACCGCCCGGCTCACGTTTTCTTTATATACATGGCTATAAAAGCCATTCTCAAGCCTGTGTCTGTTCATTCTCTCCTGTCCTGTGTGAGTCAGTTAGAGGGAGTTTTTTTTCTCTTTTCACTACTTCCTTGCAGGTCTAGCAATTTTTAATATGTATTTAATGTTTTCATCACATAATTATTTTAATGGATGCAGGTTATTGTGAGTGTCACCCTGTTGAACATTTGGATTTTGTTATTTTTTCTTTAAAGAATGTTATGAAATGAATGCATCTGTCCCCCAAGATTTCTACAATAAAATCCTATCCTCCAATCTAATAATATGAGGATGAGGTCTTTGGGAAGTGATTAGATCATGAAAGCTCAGTCTTTATGATTGAGCCCTTATGATTATGGTTAGTACAAATCTAAGATGTAGCCTTAAATGGACTTGAACTCAGAATCCCCCCATCTCAGCCTGCTGAATCCTGGTATTGCAGCATGGACCACTGCATCGAGAATACACAGGTTTTTGTTGTTTTTTAGTGGTAGAGATTGAACCTGGAACTGATGTTTCTCTGAATGAGTCTTCAGAGAACCTCTTTGCTCTTTCTTCATGTGAAAACACACAAGAGGGTTCCAGCTAACACGGAATGGGCTTTGCCAAGTCATTGAATCCACTTGTGCTTTAACTTTTGAGCTTACAGGCTTCTGTGGCATGCAATAGCTCGAACTGACTACAAACTACGCAGTAGAAGAGCAATTTCTTCTCTGTATCAGTGCTTAACTCTTCCTAAACCTTAGAGTTGTTTTGGAAATACAATACCAAGGAAGACAAGCGATTCTCAGTTTACAAAGACAACTAACCAGCAATGAAATTGGGCTAGGCTGTACTAGCAAGTCAGAGGCTAGGAGACCCTGCCTCAGTCAACCAATCACTAACAGATCTAACGGCCATCATCTTTAGCTATGGATAATTTGCTTCAAATTTAAAGAGATCCTCTGGGTTCCAGGCCAGCCTGGTCTATATAGCTAGTTCAAGGCCACGTGAGGTTTCATGCTAAGACCATGCCTCAAAAATAAATAACTTAAATTCTAAAAATGAAGAAGAATATAAAGGGACCTCTGCTCCTTCAAGGAAAGAATGTAAGGGAATGAAAAATCAACACTGAAAAATGAACTTTTAGTTATTGTCCAAATGCACAAAGAGCTGCTACTGAGAACAGTAACAGTCACCTTTCACAACATAAACATCAAAATACTGGAATTCAGAAGTGAGAAGTAGGGAAAAGAAAAAACAAAAACAAACAAAAAAGAAAGAAATTGGGCTAGGAATTCAGCTCAGTAGTAAAGTGCTTGCTTAGCACACAGAGGCATTGGTTTTAATTTTTAGCACACACAATACAGGCATACATGCATGAAACAAAACTAACCAACCAACCAAATAAATAAATAAATAAAATCTGAATTTTAAAGCTAGGTATAGTGGTCCATGCATGTAATCTCACCACTTGGGAGGCTGAGGCAGGTGGAGCTCTGCAAGCTCAAGGCCAGTCTGGTCTACATAGGAGCCAGGCCTATGTAGAGAGACCATATCTTTTTTAAAGTATTACTAAACATCTATGGTTTGGGAAGATAGCTCAGTCAGTGAAGTACTTGCCTCATAAACATGAAGACCTGAGTTTTTGAGCCCCAGAACTCAAGGAAAACGGCCAGGTGTGATGGTGTACATGCCTTGTCTCAGGTTTAGGGAGAAAGATAGGATCAACTCTGGGGCTCACTAGCCAGCTTAACTGGTGTTCTCTAGGCCAAGGAGAGACCCTATCTCAAAGGAAGTGGTTGGCATTCCTGAGGAGATACCCAAAGTTATCTTTTGGTCTCCACACACAAAGTTGCTTTTGTCCTCCACATGCAATGCACACATGTATAATAAGAGCTTTCTCTCCTGCCCACCAGTTCCCGAATAACCACTCAGAGGTTTACTATTACTTATCAATGCTTCGCTGATGACCCAGACTTATTATTAGCTAGCTCTTACATTTAAATTAATGCATATTGCTGGGCGGTGGTGGTGCACGCCTTTAATCCCAGCACTCGGGAGGCAGAGGCAGGCGGATCTCTGTGAGTTCGAGGCCAGCCTGGTCTACAAGAGCTAGTTCCAGGACAGGCTCCAAAAGCCACAGAGAAACCCTATCTCGAAACACCAAAAAAAAATTAATGTATATTTTTTCTATGGTTTGCCATGTGGTTCGTGGCTGGTTACCTCATTTTTTACATGTCTTGCTTCTGACTGGCTGGCATCTCCCACACTCCACCCTTCTTCTCCTATATCTCTGCTTGAATTTCCTGCCTGGCTCTATCCTAGCTTGCCATAGCCAAAACAGCTTTATTTATCAACCAATGAGAGCAACACACATTCACAACATACAGGAAGATCATCTCACAGCACATATATGCATTTGCACATACATGAACACATGCATAAATAATAAAAATTAAATAAAATATATTAAACCCAGCTAAAATAATAATAGAGAAGGTTGAAAGAGATGTAGAAGCCAAAATGAGCCAAGTGTGTTGGTGCCTGTTTATTATCTCAGCACTTGGGAGGCTGAGGCAGTAGGATTATTAATTTGAGACCACAAAATAGCAAGACTCTGATTTTATAAGTAAATAAATGGAAGTTTTTTAATGTATTTGAAATAATTTAGTTTTATTGTTTTGAGGCAAGATCTCATGTGTAGCCCTGGCTGTTCGGGAACTCATTATGTAGACCAGGCTAGCCTACCTTTGCCTCCCAAGTGCTGGGATTAAAAGCATGTGTCACTACCACACCTGGCTTTGTAAGTGAAATTTTAGTTGAATCTTAAATTTAATGAAATTTGAGACAGCATACAGCTTTATCCATAGATTGTAAACAGTTGAAAGTGTTGAGAATATTGTCTGAAAAGACTTAGACAGAAAACATATAAGAAGAGGTTAAAAGAGCCCTGGAGGCCAGAGACAAGAAATTCAGCATGAGTTTAATGGGAGTGCTGAAAGAAACGAAGGAATGGAGCAGAGGCCATATGTCTCTGTTTGCTTTCTTTTTCTTTTTCTTTTTTTCTTTTTTTGTTTTTCGAGACAGGGTTTCTCTGTAGCTTTGGAGCCTGTCCTGGAACTAGCTCTTGTAGACCAGGCTGGCCTCGAACTCACAGAGATCCACCTGCTTCTGCTGGGATTAAAGGCGTGTGCCACCACCGCCCAGTGGGAAAAATATTTCTAAGAGGTAATGGCTGTCAGATTTTTCACTGAGTGAAAGTGATTCATATAATTAAGGTCAGTGAGCCTCATGAAGACATGTTAGACATGTTAAATAAATCTACACTATGATTGAACCTTCAAACACCAGAGATGGGGATGTTTTATGCCCCGCTGAAGAAGAAAGAGAATTGTCAATGTGTTGCAGTGGAAATGGACGTCGAGGTAAAAAAAAAAAAAGTTCTGATTAAAACAGTGAGGTTGGGAAACACTGAGGGTGATGGATAAGAGGGTCAGAGCTAATGTCAGTGGACTTTCCCAAATTCCCCTCCCTTAAAAGGTGTGCAAGTCACTGTTGCCCTTTCATGTATTCTTTTTTTTTTTGGAAGGGTGAGGGTCTCACTATGTAGACCAAGCTGGTCTTGAACTCATTATGTAGACAAAACTGGCCTCAAACTCACAAAGATCTACCTGCTTTTGCTTCTAGCATGCCATGATTAAAGACATGTGTCACCATGCCTGACTGTGCATTTTTGAAGGATGGACATTGAGTGATGATTCACAAATCATTATGCTAGGGGTTTTGTGTGTGCCACAGCATCTTTGTGCAGGGGAAGAAACAATTGGCTGATGTTCAGAAAGTTACTTGGTGACTAAATAAAGCAGGTACCACAATCTCTCAGATCAAAGTCTAGAGACTGTGTTCTTGGAGCCAAATAGAAATCCCACAAGAAAATTGGAGGTAAAAGATACCCCCAATGCTATTTATGCTTTTGGAATCTGGGTGTGAGCATGGAAGAGGGAGGCTTGTGGAGGGTGTGGAAGTTATAGTCTGAAATGAGTTCAAGGCTGTACAATTCCAGGTGAATCCTGAGAATCCTGGAGACTTCACAGAGAAGCCACACACCATTGGCCATTCAGAAATTAAGAGACTGGTTGACCAGACTAGGGTGTCTCTACTGATCATCTGAGTTCCCTTTGCCCTGTGATTTCCAGCCTTCATACGCTAGTGCCTCATGCTCCCTTCAAAGCTATTTCTGAGTGGAGGCTCCCTATCCCTTCTCTAGCTTGTCCATCACCACTTTGATCTCTCTCAGTTTTACAGTTGGCTCCTTTTCTGCCCTTTCTCTCTACACAGAACTCCTTAGTAAGCCCACGTTTCAAGTTGGAAGTTGTCCATACTCTGAACAGAGCCAAGAGCATAGGTGACCTCAAAAAAAAAAAAAAAGTGGTTCAGGCCCTGGCAGTGGTGGTGCATGCCTTTAATCCCAGCACTTGGGAGGCAGAGGCAGGTGAATCCCTGTGAGTTTGAGGCGAGCTTGGTCTACGAGAGCTAGTTCCAGGACAGCTAGGAATGTTACACAGGGAAACCCTGTCTCAAAAAAAATAGCAGTGGTTCAGTTGAAAGAACACGGCTTCAACTTCTTTCAGTACCCACCAATATCTCCATTCAGGTTCTGCAGACTACTACACACAGAGAGTTCAGTGTTGACCTCTGGATTGTGGACTCTGAATCCAGACCTCTTTCACATCCTTTGAGCCAGTGTCACTGTCCTGGCCCCTTTACACTGTCAGGGAAATGACTGCTCTAGCCGGGGTCAGTAAATTTTAGGGAGACTTTTCCTTTGACCCCATCAGCACCCAGTGGAGAACAGCTCCGACGAACTCTGATCAGCACCCACGGGTGGACAGCTCCCTCCGCCACACTTCTGGAGATCTAGCGGGTTGGGAGGTCTGGCTGGCCGGCTAACCCCGCTCTGCTTTTCGGATTTCCTGGGGGACATGCTGCTCCTAGGGCCTCACCCACCCCCACGAGCCGCCCACCTCCCAGGAGCACGGCACACGTAGATAACTAGAAGTGCGCAGACCCGGGCCGCCACGGTCCTGGCTCCTGGGTCTGTCGCACCCATTTCCCCGGCATCTTCCTCGGCTCCTGCAGAAACCTTCGGTCTACGAGCCGGTTACTGCTCCCACCTATCCCTTCTCGCCTGTTCCTCGCTCTGACCACGCAAGCCACACGCCAGCGTTCCCCGCCAGAACCTCATCATCATCATCACCACCACCACCATCTCTACACCCCGCTTCCCCCTCGGCTCGACCCCCATTCCCCCGCCCCCCTCAGGCCCCGCCCTGCGCCACTCCCTCCCCTCACCCCTGCGGCGCGGCTTGCTGCCGCGGTGTCCTGGCAGGGCTCTGAGGTGTGTCGCCGGCGGGTGTCGCAGGGCGTGTCACGAGGTGAGTGGGGAGACAGAGGCCGCAAGCCTGAGCACCAAGGGCGCGCGGTGCTCCTCACCCCTCCCCCTAGCTGCCGGCCGGCGGTTCCTGGGAAGATGGCGGATCGCGCGGAGATGTTTTCTCTCTCCACCTTCCACTCGCTGTCGCCTCCGGGCTGCAGGTACGCACTCGGCTGGGTCTCATCCTCACGTAGGTCTCCTCAGCCTGCTACCCCACCCCATCGACTTCAGCTACTCAGTCCAGGGGCCTCTTTAGTTTGCAGGCCTCTGACTGATGCTGCCCATCCCCCATCCTGGACTCCGGGTCCCTCCGTGTTTGCTCCCTGTCGCGCAGACCCAATGGTACCCCCTCACGCAGACACACACCTTTCCTGTTGGGATACCGAACCGCACCCAGTCAGGACAGATGACCTGGCAAGGGTGGGGTCCCTAGACTGACTCTTTGAGGGATTTTAGGCAGGGTGCCCAGCACCTAGTCCGTTCTTGACAGTGTCCTTTTGGCCTTGCTGTGTCTCCTTCCAAGAGGCTAGGGCCTGGCCCCTAGTCCCCAGGCCTGCGGAGAGTGAAATCAAGCTTGAAGCTCTGCGAGTGGAATGGGGGATGC
The DNA here is from genome assembly GCA_028555095.1 of Dicrostonyx torquatus. Lineage (NCBI taxonomy): Eukaryota > Metazoa > Chordata > Mammalia > Rodentia > Cricetidae > Dicrostonyx > Dicrostonyx torquatus. The sequence goes on from JAQHUG010000413.1 coordinate 1,308,675, forward strand.
TGGGGTGGGATGGGGGATGCTGGGGTGGGATGGGGGATGCTGGGATGGGAGGGGGCTGGACCTTTGGGTGTAGGCCTGCTTGGTAGGGGGGGGGGATGGGGACACAAGCAGAGCAGCTGGACCCCTCCCTCTCCTTTTGTGGCAGCCTCAGCTCCCCCTCTCCCTGTTGGCTCAAGGTGTCTCCCTTGAGGCTAAAGATGTGTGACCTGCAGGGACTGGGAGCTGAGCTAAGGAGGAGTAGGAGGGGTTTGGGGAGTGATGACAGCTCTGGGCTCATTTGCTGTGATGAAGGAAGGGATCCAGGGGAGAGCAGTGCCTGGGGTCAAGATGGCATGGCTTTAGCCTAGGAGTTGGGGGCCCTGGGAGCTGGACATTTCCCACCAAAGTGCTCAGGATCAGCTCTGGGCCAGGAGCCTAGGATTGGTGGCTGTCTGACCCTGGCATCCTCTTCAGGCCTCCCCAGGACATAAGTCTGGAAGAATTTGATGATGAAGACCTGTCTGAGATCACCGACGACTGTGGACTGGGCCTTAGCTACGATTCAGACCACTGCGAGAAGGTGGGGAAAGGGTTGGGTGTGCAGGACTGGACTAGAGAAAAGCTTCACCTAGGCTCGGCTTCCCTAGCACCCTTGTGGATTTAAGAGTGTCTGAGTTCAGCTTCCAAGCAAGAAAGCCTCTGCCCTTGCTAATAGCCCTTTGTTTTTGTTTTTTTTTTTTTTCTTTTTGGTTTTTCGAGACAGGGTTTCTCTGGCTTTGGAGCCTGAGCTGGAACTAGCTCTTGTAGACCAGGCTGGTCTCGAACTCACAGAGATCCGCCTGCCTCTGCCTCCCAAGTGCTGGGATTAAAGGCGTGCGCCACCACCGCCCGGCCTAACAGCCCTTTGGTATTTGTCTTTCCAAACACTCGGTAGGCCCTTCCGGGACATAGTGCCACCAGAGGTAGGAGAAGTGTATCTTTGCTTGGGTACCTCTGTACCCACATCGCTTCCCACAAAGGTTTAAACCCTCCAGTCTCCATCACAACTCAGCCTCTGTGGCCTCTTTTTTCTGTCTGGTCTTCCTAAAATCTTTTTCATCCTGCCTCCTGGTTCTGTCGCTACATGTTTCCATTTTCATTTGCTCTGAGAAAATGCCATATGTCAAGTGCAGGGGGCTTCCAGGTGTTGGGAGCAGAGCCATAGACACACAGACACCCCCGCACACACACACACACACACACAAGCTTTCAGTTTAGCAGGGGAGAAATACAAGCGAGAGATAGTGATCACCCAATATGCCAGTGGCAGGATTCCAACTGGACACAAAGTGTGATGGGGGAAAGGAATCTAATCCAGACTGCAGGAATCAGGAAGACTTCTTGGAGGAAATGCCGCGCGTAACCCTGAGGTTAGCAGGAAGCAGGCAGATGGGGGTAGGTAGGAGGATGTGTGTGGAAGGGAAGAATTGCTGGCAGAAGGACTAACTGTGCCAAAGGCCCTGGGGTTGGTACAAATTTGGTGAATCATCAGAGTGCAGGCTCTCCTTATTGATATATACTTTTCTTACTTATTGATGATGTTCCCGTGGGAGAGTACACCAGCACATAATGTGGACATGAACTTGTTCTGGTAGTCTAGCAGTCTGCTGTATAAGACAGATCAAAAGCCATGAGTTGTGGATTGTTAAAATACTGTTAAAGCAACAGAGTGGCAGTGTCAAATATGATGCGGTTTGTAGATGAATAAAGCTGGAAGGTTATTTAGGGTTACTCTGAGAATGTCTCAGAAATTTGGGCCCTTCCTGGAAATGCAGTGATCAATATGTGTCTTAAGCAGATTTTTTTTTTTTTTTTTGCAAACGTTACTATGTTGATGGGGCCAAGTGGAAAGAGCTCTTTAGTTTCCTGCTTTCTCCTCTTCTCATACCTGGGACTCCAGGATTCTGTTGTACTCTGGCCCAGCCCTGTCTTGTCCCTCCTTCCTGCAGGACAGTCTCTCCCTGGGTCGCTCAGAGCAGCCACACCCTATCTGTTCCTTCCAAGATGATTTCCAGGAGTTTGAGATGATCGATGACAATGAGGAGGAGGAAGAAGAAGAAGAGGAGGAAGAGGAGGAAGAGGAGGAAGAAGGAGATGGGGAGGGCAAAGCAGGGGGAGGATGTGGTTCAGAGGCACTTACTGGAGAGTCCCTTATTCCCTCCCCTTCCCTAGAGGAGTCCCACAAGCACCGACCCACCACTCTGCACCTGACTACACTCGGGGCCCAGGTGAGCTTCCTGATACCCACCACAGGCCCCTCCCTCTCTTGATTGCTGGAGTGGTCTTCAGTCACACTGCTTTGTCCTCCTACCTAGGACTCCTTGAACAACAACAACAATGGCTTTACCTCTGCACCTCCATCCTCCTGGCAGGAGACAGTGCTGTGCTCGCCAGCCCAGGAGCCCATTAAAGGTGAGGGATGGAGGCCAGCAGAAGAGGGAGGGGAAGGGAGGAATGGCTGAGTGCTGAAAGGAGGCCTGCTTTCTGCAGGCAGTGACCCAAGCCCCTCCCTTTCAGAGCTCCCAGCCCCTCTCATGCCGGCAGAAGAGGAGCCCCATGAGGTACAGTCTCTGGTACATCCTGGCTGTGACTGTGAAGGGAACCAACCCCCAGAGCCACCAGTGTCAGGTGGGGCCTCGCCTTCCTCTGATCCTGGGATTGAGGCTGACTTGAGAAGCCACTCTAGTGGAGGCCACGAGGGTCGGCGAAGCAGTCAAGAGCTCTCGTCACCAGGCTCGGACTCTGAGGATGCAGGTGGTGCACGCCTGGGGCGCATGATCTCGTCCATTTCTGAGACGGAGCTGGAGCTGAGCAGTGATGGTGGCAGCAGCAGCGGCCGCTCCTCACATCTCACCAACTCTATTGAGGAGGCTTCATCGCCAGCCTCAGAGCCAGAGCCTGAGCCTGAGCCACTGCATGAACCTCCCCGCCGCCCTGCCTTCCTGCCTGTGGGCCCTGATGACACCAACAGCGAGTATGAGTCCGGCTCTGAGTCCGAGCCTGACCTCAGCGAGGACGCCGACTCGCCCTGGCTGCTCAGCAACCTGGTGAGCCGCATGATCTCTGAGGGATCCTCGCCCATTCGTTGCCCTGGCCAGTGCTTATCTCCCGCACCACGGCTGCCAGAAGAGGCTGTGTCACAGGCCAACCAGGTACCCCAGGACTGCCAAGACCCTGAGGCAGTAGCAGGGCCCCACGTGGAGTTGGTGGACATGGACACCCTCTGCGGGCCACCTCCGCCGGCCCCTGCAGCACCTCGGTTTGGTCCTGCACAGCCTGGGCCCTGCCTTTTCCTCAGTAACCCGACACGGGATACCATCACTCCGCTTTGGGCCACACCGGGCCGCACTGGCACTGCCCGCCCTGGCCGCTCCTGCTCTGCTGCCTGCTCAGAGGAGGAGGACGAGGACGAAGAGGATGAAGAGGATGAAGACGATGCGGAGGACAGCGTGGTCCCTCCTGGTTCCAGGAGTACAGGCTCTAGTGCGCCGCTGGATGCCTCGCTGGTGTACGACGCTGTTAAGTACACACTAGTAGTGGACGAGCACACGCAGCTGGAGCTGGTGAGCCTGCGGCGCTGTGCAGGCCTGGGCAACGACAGTGAAGAGGACAGCAGCTGCGAGGCCAGTGAGGAAGAGGCGGGAGCTACATTGTTAGGTGGTGACCAGCTGCCAGGGGATGATGCCTCTCCTGACAGTCCCGACCTAACCTTCTCCAAGAAGTTCCTCAATGTCTTTGTCAACAGTACATCTCGATCCTCCAGTGAGTGGGAAAGTGGTGGGAGGGGGACAGCAGAAGCACCATCCTGGCCCCAGGCCCTATCTGGTCCCCCAAAGTGCCCAGGAGGCCTTAAGTTCTAGAGGTGGTCAAGGCTGGACAATGAGCACTGATCCTCCCCAAAGGACAGGGAAGCCAGTCCATGGCCGGGTGCACTTCCTTCCTTGACTTAGGATACCCAACAGTGTGTTGCAGGGAGGAGATTTGGCTCCAGCCCAAGGCCAGTCTTTAAGCACTTTCTTTCCTTTCTCTCTGGAGTCGGAGTTCCTAACTCTCCCCATCTCTGCCTCTCTTGTCTGTCTCTCAGGCACTGAGTCCTTTGGTCTTTTTTCCTGTCTGGTCAATGGGGAGGAGAGAGAGCAGACACACCGGGCTGTCTTCAGGTATGTCAACTCCCTTGCCCATGGGGACACCCAGCCCCAGTCTACAGATTGCTTAGGACATTGCTGTATACAGTGCCATACCTTAGGTCTTCCTGGTCTCAGTCCGTCTCTCCCTGACCTCAGGTTCATCCCTCGGCATCCAGATGAGCTGGAGCTAGACGTGGATGACCCAGTGCTGGTGGAAGCTGAAGAGGATGACTTTTGGTTTCGTGGCTTCAACATGCGTACTGGCGAGCGTGGTGTGTTCCCCGCCTTCTATGCCCACGCAGTGCCTGGTCCCGCTAAGGACCTGCTGGGTAAGACCCCACTCCAAGAGGAAGCTGCCACCACAGACTTTTCTCCTGTCTCATCCTCTGACTTGGGTCCATGTAACTCTCCCCCCCCCCCGCCCCCCCAGGGAGCAAGCGGAGCCCTTGCTGGGTGGAGCGCTTTGATGTGCAGTTCTTGGGCTCTGTGGAAGTACCATGTCACCAGGGCAATGGCATCCTGTGTGCAGCCATGCAAAAGGTCAGTGTGGAGATGGTAGCAGGCACAGGCTGGAGGCCCACCTGTATGTCACCCTAGTGTCACAGGGCAGCACAGCTCCTGTGACTCTATGGTCTCCAGCCTTGAAGGGGGTGATACAGGGCTGGCTTTCAGGCCTGATTCAGAAGCCTATGCAGAAAGACCTAGGGCAGAGTGAAGCAGCTGTGCCCTTTACCTCTGGGCCTATTGATTGGTTCAGTAAAGCTCTCACCTTGCTGCTGGTTCCTCTTCCCTTAAGCCATCAACTGTCTGTTAGGAAATTAAAAGCAGCTTTCACCTGGTAGTGGCAGCACACCTTTAATCTCAGCACTCGGGAGGCAGAGGCAGGCAGATCTCTGTGAGTTCAAGACCAGCCTGGTCTACAGAGCCAGTTCCAGGACTGGCTCCATAGCTACTGAGAAACCCTGTCTCAAAAAACCAAAAACCAAACCAAACCAACCAACCAATCAAAGAACAACAAAAACAAACAAACAAACAAACTAAACTAAACTAAACAAAAACCCAACTCTCATCATCTGCTTTTCCCTGGGAGTTCCTTATTCACTCATTTATCCACTCAGTGGACAATTATTAGTACCTTTAACCTGCCCACCCTCCCCACCCTCGCCAGACAACTGAGGCTAATGGGCCCTGAGGAGCAGGACAGATCAGCTCTGTATCAGATAGCTCCTGCCAGGTTATGGGGATCAGGCATAAGGTGGCTGGAAATGTGGGCAGAAAAAGTTCTTGGCACCTGAATCAAGCAAGGGAAGCAGCCTGGTTGTAACAGAAGGGAGGCGAGCTAGGTGCAGGGTGACGATTGACTTGTTCTTAGAGCAAAGATGGCCAAGGTCATCCTTTTGTCTTCCAGAATTTTCTCTGGGGCCCTGAGGTGCCAAGAGTATTCAGATAATCTAAAATGAACAGAGGCATGATGAAGAGAGAGAGAGAAAGAGAGCCCGTGATGGGTTCCTCAAGACCCTCCCTTCTCCTCTAACTTCTCCCTCAGATTGCCACAGCCCGGAAGCTAACCGTCCACCTGCGCCCTCCTGCCTCTTGTGACCTTGAGATTTCTCTGCGGGGGGTCAAGCTGAGTCTGAGTGGAGGAGGACCTGAGGTGGGAGTGTGATAGGCTGGGACCAGAGGGAGGCTTGGAGGTGGCAGTGGTGGGGCCCTTAAAGCCCAGGAAAAAGGTGGGGCAGGGACGACAAGGAGGTGTGTAGTGGGTGTGGTCTCGGGCTTGTCTTAGCCAATGTGGGATGACTCTGCTCACCTCTGCTCTAGTTCCAGCGTTGCAGCCACTTCTTCCAGATGAAGAATATCTCATTCTGCGGCTGCCATCCCCGAAACAGCTGGTAAGTGCCTGTTCTTCCTATATTCCTTCAAAGGCCGAGGGTTACCTGGTCTCCGATCCTCGCCCACCTTCAGGGCTCCATCTATCCTGATATGGTGCCCAATCCATGCCAGTCAGTCTAGACACTGATCCAGCTGCAGTTCTACAGGAGTGAATCAGAATCTGTCCCGGAAGATTGGAATGGGTGGATGGTTAATTTGCATGACTATGGCTAGGTGTTGGCTGAGGAGTAAGTAACTGAGTGTGCCATGTTTGTATAAGGTTAGGGATACGTGTATTAGGTATTAAGATCACAGACTGCCTCCCTTACCTCAGTGCTGCCACAGACTAACTGTGTACCCTTTGGCAAGACACTAATGCTCTCTATGCTTAGTTACTATGGTACACCTAACCTCACAGGGCTAACGTGTGTGAATTAATATAAATGCTTTATTAGTATCTGCTAGATATGGGGCAGTGCGTCTGACTGGTCACAGTTTGGGGGTGGGGTGGGATCTGGAGTCTCCAGCTGCTCACCTGGATCACAGTTGCTGTGAGTACTAATGGCGTGCCCAGGGCTAGATCAGTGCCCTGTCATCTCCTTTGTCATTGTCTCCCCAGCTATTTTGGCTTCATCACCAAACACCCGCTGCTAAGCCGCTTTGCCTGCCATGTCTTTGTGTCCCAGGAGTCTATGAGACCAGTGGCGCAGAGCGTGGGGTGAGTGAGAAGATGGAGCTGGAGCCCAGGGAAGGAGGATACGGGGCACAGAAGGGCTCAGGTGCATGGGAGAGGCATGGTTGCAGGTTGCTAGAAAGGGTGCTAGTGAAGACAATAGTGCATGGCGGGAAGAACTAGGAGGAGCACTGGGCTGAGCACGGTCCTCTCCCTCTTTGCAGCCGGGCCTTCCTGGAGTACTACCAGGAGCACCTGGCGTTTGCCTGCCCCACAGAGGATATCTACCTGGAGTAGCACCCACCTCCCTCAGCTCCTGTCTACACAGCTCTGGGTATCTCAAGGCCACCATGGCTTGAGCAAGGACTGGATTGGGGACATTTGGAACTTTACATTGTGGGAGTCTCCGGGCTGGGAACTCTTATCCTTTATCCCCAGGTCATGGCTTTTGGGAGCTGTTGGGGAGAGGAGCCTCAGCAGCCATACTTTTCTTCTGAAGCATCTTTTCTCTCTTATCCTCCTTTGTCCCGTTCCTCCAATTACCTTCCCTCTGACTCCCAACCTCTTTCTGTGCCTGTAGACCTTGCTCTTTGCTCTCTCTTTTGGAGGTAGAATTTGAGGGAGGGGAGTAGGCTCAAGGTAACTGATGAAGTCAGGTCCCCCATGGTTCCCTCCCACCCATCTCCTGTGATTTATAAATGAATTTTAATTTTTATAGTGAATCTCAAGGGATCATCCCGTCTTTGATCGCAGGAAGGGACCCTAGCCCCAACCTACAAGGAGCTCAGGGGAAAGAGGGAGGGGTTTCTAAGAGAACCTTCGGGCAACGAGGTGGTTCTTGATGCTCACCCAAAGCCCCCAATGCTGCTAGAAGGAGGGCACCCTAAAGGGTGCTCCCAACAGGTCATCTGCTTTGCCGCTAACACCCCTGCAGTCCAGCGAGTGAGTATCTGCCCTGCGTATGCCACCTGCTGTGTACGTGGGCCCCGCCCACGGCCTCAATAAACTCTGCTTGGTGTGACCCTGGCTGTTTTTAAGGTGGTGCCCAGGTGGAGGTCTAAGTCTCAGGTCCTGCCTGTGGCAAATGGAAGTGGGGACCCAGGGTGAGGGGGGTTATGGGAACTGGGAGACACCTTCAGCACATCCTGAAATCCTGCTGAGGGTGGGTCGCTGCACACTGTGCTAGAGCTGTGTTAGAGGTGGCATCCGGAGGTCCTCCAGATGTCTTCTCCAAACTCGCTTCATTTCCTGCAGAGATAGCCAAGGCCTGAAAGGAGAAATAGGCCACAGACCCTGTCTTTCCCATTGGGGTATGAGGAGAGGCATGATCCAGATCATTGTGTGTGTATGTGTGGGGGTGTTGTGTGTGTGCCATGGACAACTTGAGAAACAATGTCTGTAGGTCTTAAAACTGGTATTTTTTAAAAGTCTTGCTCAGAAGAAAATAGATGACTTTTTTTTATATACATGCCTGTAGCCTGTAGGTGATTATAGATCCTCACCAAGATTCTCTCCTGGGACTCCTAAGTGACTCTAATCCCAGAGGAGTGTCAGTATGACAGTCCATAGCCCATGAGGGTAGGTCTGTGCCCTCTGACCTTTAGCAGTACTATAGCAAGATCCCGAGTGAAGGTTCTGAACAAAGGAGTGAACAAAGGAATGTCTTGACCTTTTGCTACATAAACATCAACTCTCAGCTGGCCATGGTAGCACATACTTACAATCCAAGGACACTGGAGGCTGGGGCAGGACGTGATGTGATCCTATCTCCACAAAGAGCAGTAACCATCAAAATCATCTTGACTTAGACGTTACTTCAGTATGTCAACAAACAAAAAAAATATTCATAATCTATGTGAAGATCAGGGACGAAGGTCAATTGCTGTGGCGGTGTCACCTTTTAGCTAGTATGCCGGGACATCCCACACATTCAAGATGTATAAATTCCTCTCTGCTACTTAGCAATGCTTTCTAAAGAGGCAGACAGCCGCTTGGGAGTGGTATGAAACCTGTACCCCTGTGCTGGCTGATGGAGGCATGGCCTCCAGACCATTTCACTTCCAGTTCTGTGTCCTTGGTGACCTGTATCCCTCCCAGGGCCTGGTCTCCTTCCCCTGACACTCCAACATGTCTCTTTGGTTCTTCACATGGTTAACATCTTTCCTTCTGCTTAGCAATTAGGGCAGTTGTGGGACATGCTTGGTGGCCTTTCCTTGCTGTTTCCTCCTACCTCTCCAGCTGCCCCACAAACCCTGCTCTGTCCTGGATTCTTCATTACTGGCTTTAAGGCAGGCAAGCATAGGGCATAGCTTAGCAACCTGGGACTCCACTTGGTTTGGGCCGCATCTCTCTTCTAATAATGCACTTGGCAGCCTGAGATCCTTACCTGCATGCACTATGAACATACATCCCTCTTCAAACAATGTATCTAGCAACTTGTTAGCAACCTTGGACCCCCACCTGCGTTGAGATGCACTTACATGCCACTCTGAAAAGCGGAATAAGTTTCTCCTTCCTAACATTCAGTGTGAGACTAGGGAGGCTGATTTGGTGTTCACTGGCTTGGGATACATGTGCACTAAGGCAAACTGTCCTGTAGGTGAATGTTTAGGGAGAATTCCATATTTGCCATTTTGTACATATGCATAGTTGGGCAAGCATGTGATTAAAACAAGATGCACTTCAGGAGGAGACATGAGCACTAGACAAGGAGTTTATGTATTCCAAGCCTGCCCTTCAAAATAGAGAACCACACAAACTATGCAAAATAGTACCTCCTTTCTCTAGTCTCCATAGAAGAAGCCTGCAGGCAACAGCCTCTCATATGGCCCGCAGTCACGCTTGACAGCATATCTGACCTGTACTATCACTTTGCTTTGAATAAAATATCTGTTTTATAATGTGTGTGCTTATTTCAGTTTCTCAAATAAGATGCCATGAGCTTGAAAATACCCAGGTCATTGGTGATAGCTTTGTATTTCCCATGGAACTGACCGTGAGGGTAGATCCATGTACTGTGCTGTGTTGTGCATCAACTCACAGCTCCGGCTGACCTCCCAATCGCTCCCATAGTCACCCCAACAACTAGTCACTGTTACTTGGAAAGGACCCCGTGGCTGCTCGGGAGATGCCAGACACACTTTGGACTAAAGTTTTAATTTACAAGAGACTGCCCCACCTCCTATATCCATTTATGTTCTGTGCTTACCTTTTTTTATTCTCTCAAGTCACCTAAACTTCAGGGCTGAGGATAAACCAGATTCCTATGTCTATTGTCCACACCTTCTCAACTTGGATCAAATTGCCTTGAGTTTCCTCCTGGACCTTTGTACAAAACCCAGCTTCCTTGGGGTTCCCTGTCACCCTGGCACCTGCAGCCACCTGGGCAGATCACTGTCCTTAAACGCTGCAGCGATTCCTTTTAAACCTCAGTCTGACCTACCTGCAACCCTCTCCAACTCCCTCCCCTCCCCTGCTACTACCCGTGTTCTGTGTGCACCTGCTGCCCTTCCCTGCTTGTTGCCCAGTAACCATCCACCTGGGCATTAGGAGCCCTGGGCCTTGGTCACCTGCTTTCTTCCTTGGTGTTGCAATACCCTAGGTCCTCCAGACAGCATAGCACCTGGTTTGATGCAAAATCCCCAGAGCTCCGTGGGGGTACTTCTAACTCTGGTCCTCTAACTTGGAAACCTAGCTCAATTTAGGAAGCACCTAATACAAAGTTTTCCACAGGGCACAAGATATGTTCATTTGTATTCTCATTTAAGGTACTGAACGTAGGCTAGAGTGCCCCTCTGGTGGAACATGTGCCTCCCCGCGTGAAGTCCTGGGTCCAACACCTAGAAACACACAAATAGAAACAGCAAAAGCAAAACAAAAGAGCATACAAGTAATCTAACTACTGAACAGCAGGTTTTACTGAATTTAGATATATTTACATAATTGGAATATTAAGAAGATAAAAATGTAAATATTTCATAATGAAAACATGTTATACTATTAAGAGATGTGAAGAATCATAATACATCACATGTTAGAAATTATGAGTTGAAAACTGCCGAGAGGAAACTTTAAAAATAAAAGTTGAAGAGAAAGGCTGAGTAAACACACTGATTTCAGTTATCAAAAATTTAGAGGTTACTCAGCTGAGCAGTATGTTTTACACACTTTGTTTTTTGTTATTGTTTTTGAGACAGGGTTTCTCTATGTCCCTTTGGAGCCTGTCCTGGTACTAGCTCTGTAGACCAGGCTGGGCTTGAATTCACAGAGGTTCACCTGCCTCTGACTCCTGAGTACTGGGATTAAAGCCGTGCATCACCGCTACCAACTCTACACACTTTGTAATGGTCACTTGAGTTGTCTTTTAGGAACTCAAACACATTAAAAGCATCGTTCCTCCACTTGGGCTGTGTAATCATCCCATGGGTGGTCTTCTGACATCAGAAGGCAAACAAAAAAGAAAAAAGAAAAAACCCCACTCACCAAGGCTGCATTCATGAAAAAGGGTCCTATGAAATGCTCAGAAGTGTCAACACATATGAACAGTCTGCTGAATGCTTCCCTGTGTTTTCCCACCAGGCCTCAGACCATCCTGTTTATCCCATAAGCAGCAATAAACCTTACCCTCTGGAGGCTTACTTGAGATTTGGGGCTCCAATCTTCTCAAATGTGGACCATTTTGTATTAGTTAGGGTTACTATTGCTGTGGTAAAACATCATGACCAAAACCACTTCCGGAAATTCCACAATCCATCATGAAAGAAAGTCAGGGCAAGAATGGAGGCAGAACCATGGAAGAATGCTACTTCCTGGCTTGCTCCACATGACTTGCTCAGCTGCTTATACAACCCAATGCAACCTGCCCAGAGGTGTCACTGACCATCCCTGATGGCCTGGAGCCACCCACATCAGTCATCAAGCAGGAAAATGCACACACTCGCCTACAGGCCAATCTGATGGAGGCGATCTCAATTGAGATTCTCACTTTCCAAATGACTCCAGCTTGTGTCAATTGACAAAAAAAAAAACTTACCAGGACACCTTGTAAAGAAACAGTAGTTACTCTTCCACAATGGAATACTAGAAGGACCTGTCTCCTGAGAGTCTCATCCCACGCAGGTAACTGTAACTGCTTTGATTTTGAGAGTGGAATGGCTCTGTCTTGACTAGAAGATAGAGCCTCACCTCAGCTCACACTGGGATGGTCTCAGTTAAAAGCCTTATTCAATTAGGGGCAGTACAAAAGGTCATACTGTCCAGATATAGCTCCTTCCTCAAAAGGGCCCTTCCTCCTCTTCTTCCTCTTCTTCTTTTTTTTTTTTTTCTGGAGACAGGGTTTCTCTGTGGAACAGTCCTGACTGTCCTGAACTCACTCTGTAGAGAAGGCTAGCTTTGAGCTCACAGAGATCCACCTGCCGCTACCTCCCAAGTACCGGGATTAAAGGTGTGTGCCACCATTGGTTAGGGTCCTTTTTCTTTTTTTTTCTTCCTTCTTTTTCTTTCTTTCTTTCCTTCTTTCCTTCCTTTTCCTCCTCCTTCTCCTCCTTTTTTTTTTTTTTTTGGTTTTCGAGACAGGTTTTCTCTGTAGCTTTGGAGCCTGTCCTGGAACTAGCTCTTGTAGACCAGGCTGGCTTCAAATTTAGAGAGATCTGGCTGGTTCTGCCTCCCAAGTGCTGGGATTAAAGGTGTATACCACCACCATCTGGCCTCCAGTAGAAATGTCTAAAAGGGAATTTATCATTTACTGGGCAGATATTGGGGTCAAAAGAAGGAAGAGCAAAGGAGACTAAAAAGGGTTTGGCATAAATACCAAGTCCTCTTCCTTCTCTGCTGATGGGTAGACATAGGGCTTCTTGGCTCCTAAAAGGAGGGTGTTCATGGTGAAACAAGAGTAAAATGAGTGCTGAAACCTCTCGGGTTAAATACTTTAGCTCCACAGAGAATGATGCTTGGCTACTGAGTGTGTCTTGTTTGTTCTGATGATGATACATTGTAACTGGCAAAAGTATCTAGTTCGAGGAGAACCAACAGGACTAGGCCAACCATTCTAAAACACAAATTAAAAAAAACCGACCAGTGGTGGCACATGTCTTTAATCCCAGCCCTCGGGAGGCAGAGGTAGGCGGATCTCTGTGAGTTCAAGGCCAGCCTGGTCTACAAGAGCTAATTCCAGGATAGGCTCCAAAGTTACAGAGAAACCCTGTCTCGAAAAAAAACAAACAACAACAACAACAAAAAGGCAAATAGTGAGTTGGGTAGAACAAGATTTAATCACAGTGTCCGTGCGGTAAAGAGCAATGGGAATGGGGTTCTATAACCTTGAGCCCATCTTCAAGCGACCAAAGGAACTTGAGATTTTATGGAAAAGGGCAGTAGATGGGGTCAGGGTTGAGAGTTTGCATAACTGAGAGCATCTAGATGATCTTGTGGCGTGGGCCACATGACAACCATTGCTGCTTGACAAGGTTCCAGCATTTAAGCATTGCAGACCACACTTCTCCAGCACCGTTTACTTTCATTCTTAATGATTCTCAATATTAATCCCTTTCCCTTTGGGAAATTTTGTGTGGGTTTTGGTAAAAGGCTAAAATGTGTACAATGGTAGCCTCTAAACAAAATAATTCATTGGAAAAAAAATCCCCACAACCACGGAACCAGGAATCCCATTGTGCCCTCCTAAATACACCAAGGGCAGGCAAGTTAGAGGTTTACTAGACACACCTGATCCCAAGGATGAACTGCCTACAGCTCAGATCCAGAGCCTGAGGCCATTAAGGGCTACCGTTCAGTTAATAAATACTGAGAAATCAGAATGGTGTGGTATAATGGGAGAAGAATAAGACATCAGAACCTTCCCTTTTGGGAGTGTATGAGGGGAATAGGCCAATAGAGTAAGACTGTAGTATAGTGTCTGCTCCCCAGAAGTCCTTTTCCCAAGGCCAGGTGTTTGGATCAGGGTCTCCATTCTCTTGGGGACTTGAGAAAACTTCCTGCTTGATAAAGCAGTCATTCCTACATCTAGCCAGAGGAACTTGTGGTCCTTCATAAAAACATAGGACTGGTGCCTACTGTCAAGATCAATGCTATTTCCTCAGCTCCTGATCTCAAGCCACACCCCAGCTCACATGCCCCTTGTCTCTCGTTCAGTCATGTGCAACTATTCAGTAGAAAAGGTGCACTCTTTTCTCAATTAAAGGTTGTAGGCAGCCAACCTGATTCATCCTCAGGTCCTGTCTGTCTTTCTCCCCCCCAGGACCCTCCCCCTGCTGACTCCACACATCCTCTTTGGGACCTGAACCCCCTGCCGAAGCAGGTTTCTGGCAAGGCAATCTTGGTCAGGTCATTTTTTTCAGTTCTTGTTCTCCAAGGGATTCTGCAGAAGTCACCACTGTCATTACTTAAGAGCAATCTGGTCTCCAAAAGGAACTTGCTCATTCTCCAGGGTGCAACCCTGCCATCCTAGGTAGTCACCTTCATTTGAGGGGTGATCTGTCTTGCAAAGCTTAGCTGTTGCTTTGTGGGTGGTTCAAATCCCTGGATAGAAAGATGTTTATCAAGCAGTTCTAATCAGTACTGTCGTCCCCAGCACAAAGTGGGAAACACTGACTCAGGGGAGAAGAAAAAGTAAAAACAGAGCCAGAGAGGGACAAAATGGAGTCAGCCCAGTGATTTGTGCCCTCCCCGAAAACTACTTTTGTAATTAGGAACATCCAAAGAGGTGAATTGAATGAAACATTAGTCTATGAAACAGTCCCTTTTTCTCCCCCTTCTGGTCACTTGGGAAAATGCATAGGAAAGGACAGCTAAGCCAGGGACAAAACTTAGGCTCATTAGGGAGAGGTGCTGGCTTCCCCCCCCCCACCTAATAACAACATTATAGAAATGAGAAAGATAGAAGTCCTTTGATGGCACCTTGCTCCAGCACTGCACAGAAAATATGATGAAATCAGAATCACGTGGGGACAGCGTCTGGGGGCCATAATAACTGTTTATGAGTGCATGTGTAAAGGTATGTATATATTCAAGTGCATGTGTATATGCTTGCCCGTATCATTCATGTGTGAATGTACCTGCTACTGTATGCACGTACTGCACAAAGATCCATGCTATGCCTGTGTGAATGTGTGCACGCATGTGTCTATGTATAGGTATACCTGTATATTTGTGTGAGCACATGTAAGTACACACAGATGTGCCTCTGTGAGTAGATGTTGCATTAGGCTAAAATGATTAAAACAAGCATTTATGCATGCATATGAACATAACAGAGTTTGGCTATTAGAGTGTCTGGCTAACTCCTACCCCACGATTATGTTCTCATATTAGACTGGTATTATTGCTTTGGGGGGTGGCTACCGGTTTTATTGACGTGTAAATTACAGAATGATATAAGGAAGTATGAAAATCCTGAGTGTGTAGCCGCTGATTGCTTTATTATATACATGTCTCATGTCACCTCTTGTTCAGACTGTAGCATGCCCAGGTTTCCTTTTGTCTGTCTAGGCAATACCGACATGCTGCACTCTGCAAGAGCCAGTGGTTTCTATGGCACGGAAATCTCACATGTGCCTGATGTCCCCGTGTTAAGATCACCTTTATATTTGAGGACACCTGGCTCCAGCACTACAGTGTAGTAAATATGATGGGATCAGCATTAAAATACACTCCATGCTGGTGAAAGAATGGAGCAGAGGTTCTTCCCCAGGGTTGTACTCAGGTGCTGATAGGGACTGGTTTTGGTGGGGGGAGAGGTTGCTGCTGTTTTTAATGTGACATATGGGTGATCCATGTTTCAGTTCTTTCCTATCTTCAGCTCAAACTGCGGTATCGATCATCTGACACCAGCCCTCTACTTAGATAAGGAATGCAGGATAAATTTCTGCTGAGTACCTGCAAAGAAACCTTGTGTGCATAGACTGGGATGCAGCAGATCTTGGAGTGTGGCCAGAGTAGCTTCTTAACCAGATAAGAAGTTATGGAAGAGTTCTATGGAAAATGGAGTTGTGGAAGACCTCAAGCAAACATGAGGTATCCTTTTTCCGCAAAGTGGGTCCCATATACTCCATTCAGGCCTCATTCGGACCAGGCCACATCAGTTGCAAGTACCAATAGGCAAGATTTACTTTTTACATTTGATGCTCTCCAGGCAGGCAGCTGGAGACACTGGTTTAACAATTGCTTGGTCCCATCCAGGGCCAGCAGCATTGCTAAAGTTAGGTTTTCACCCAGATCACCCCAACCTTTTACTACCAGGGCTCCTAGTCACATGCCACTCCTGGACCAACCACTGGAATGTAACCAGCTCAGACTGGTCACAACCTTGAAGGAGAGAGGCTGTGTGCTTGACTCCTGGAAGTCTGTCCCCATCGAAAAGAGGCAGCAGTAGAAATATTGCAAGAGATATTGGGACACCCCGAGGCTACTGTTCTGAGGTGACCAGTACTGAGGAGCACCTGCACAGCACACCCTGCCATACAAACACAGCCCAAAGGTCTCTTTCTACAGATGCTAACGTCTGAGGCAGAACGTTGTCATAGGAAAGAACAGCTAGGCCAGCTTGCAGTGAGCCTGAGGGAATGGGGGGGGGTCACTGAACAAGTTTGGAATTTGAACATGGTGGGCTCCAAGCCAATAGACTTTTTTTTTACATTTATTATTAATATTATTGTTGCTCATGTGAGTGTGATATATGTAAGTTCAGACATGTGTGGGCCACAGAGCTTGTGCAGAGGTCAGAGCGCAACTTTGGGGATCTGGTTCTCTTCCTGTCTTGCTGAGGCAGGTTATCTCTTGTTCCTACCATGCTACACACTCTAGGCTTAGCTGCCATACCAGAGTCTGGGCGAGCCTTCTTCCTTCCTATCTTCCCTAAGAATGCTAGGATTACAGATGTGGGGCTACTTTTATCAGGCTTTTTCATGTGAGTTTCTGGAGATTGAACTCAGGTTGTCAGGCTTGTAGAGCCAGCATTTTTACCCACTGAGTCATCTCACTGGCCCCTGACCGATGTTTTGTTTTTTTTTTTTTTTAAAAAGATTACTTTGTAGAAAATTAGATGGGATGAGGAGACTTGAAGTATGCACAATGGTGGAACTGCAGAACTGGGGAGGTGGGCTGTCTCAGGAGCTGCTCATGTTCCTTCTTGGGATCTAGCAGAGCCCCAATTCCTTAACTCTACCTGGAATGAGCAGTTTATCACCTAATTCGAGATGACAGATTTCTTGTAAGAACCAAGGGGGCCAGCTCCAGTGCCTCTAACAATGCTTCTTGAGGAAAACCTATGTTCCAAGGAGTTTGCACCTTTAGGGTCCCCTGGATACCATGCCCTCACCACCCTTCCCTCACCGAATGCAGTACTGGCTTCTGTGAACAAACATGTCCATTGTTTCAGTAATGTGCCCATGGACACGTGCAGATCACCAGGGTAGGCAAATTTCAGACTCTGGATGCCTGGGCTCAAATCCTAGATCAAGTTCTTTCTGGTAAGGTGACACTGGACTTGGACAGGTCCATGAGATTTCCCCATGCCTCAGTTTCCTCATTTGTAGCACAGGAGAATAGCACTGATCAGAGTGACCACAAGGACTAGATGAATTAACACACCCACAAGTCTCAGCTGATGTTATTACACTACCAGATACAAACGACACACTTGCCCCTGCCCTTCTGGTGAACCATCACACACTCAGGATACGGTTAGGGGTCCTGGGCTACCCTTGGGAGACCCCTGTGATTTCTCCAGGACCTTAGGACTGGGAGTCTGGGCAGCGGCAGCAGGCTGGGTGGGGTGTGCAGCTCGGCTGACAGCAGATCTGCAGGGCAGGGTCCTCACCCTTGGCTATCTGGCTGGGGCTGAAGGTCACAGTTGCGTCGTACTGGGCCTTGAGCAGCCGGAGGTGTTTCAAAGCCTGTAGAACTTCTGGGGAGACCTCTTCCATACTTTCCAAAAGATTGTAGTTCTCACCAGGGTCCTCAGACAAGTCATAGAGGAGCGGGGGCTCATGAGCCGTAAGAAGGCTGGCAGCATGACAGGCAGGATCGGAAGTGGTGTCACTGTGGGCAGAGCCTGGGGAGGGGGCCAGCTTTTTATACAAGAAGGGGCAGAGGATAGAGCAGCTAGGGGCCAGTAGGGTTGGGGAGAGGAAGCCAGGGAGAGAGAGTTACCCTGAGTGAAGAAATGAGCCTTGTATTTCCCATTCCGCACAGCAAACACTCCATGGATCTCGTCTGGGTAGGGCGGGTAAAAGAAGACAGACTTCCGTGGGCTCTGAGGGAAAGTCAGGGTCACAGGGTAGGAAAGATCTCTAAGAGCTCTTGCATAAGGCAATGGTAGTGGATCCCCTTTTGGCCCACCCAGGAACTTGAGAGGTGGTACTCAGAGGCCACTCATCAAAGAAGACATGAGGCACTGCCCAGATTCATACCTAAAGGAGGAGCAGTATGGAGTAGCGGAGTTGGGATCAAGGGATTATCGGCCCTACCTTGCCTGTGCCTAGCAGCAAGGGGCTGAGGTCAACACCATCCAAGGTGACATTGGGCAGTGGAGCCCCAGTCAGGGTTGCCAGGGTAGGCAGCAGGTCCAGAGAACTGGCCAGCTCATGGGTTACACCTGTGGACAGATGGCTGTTTGGTCACTGAGTTTACCATCAAGGTTGAGGAGATGGGTTCAAAGGTCTACAAAAAGAGGGCCAGAGGACTGACCAGGCTTAATGTGGCCTGGCCAGAAGGCCAAGGCAGGTTCTCGGACACCACCTTCATAAGTTGTTCCTTTCCCACATCTCAGGAGGCCAGAGCAGCCACCATTGGACATACGCATCAACTCAGGACTAGGACAAACAAGGAAGTTATCAGTAATGAGGGGCCAAGGGCCCTCACCCACCACTGGTGACCACCAGTCCCATATTTTAAAGTTATAAATCTTGCCAAGAATGACTGTTATATGTCTGTTTTCTCCTTTTCCTACCAAGACCAGCAACTCTGTGTATCTGTGGTCCCCAGGAGTCCCCATTCTGTGACCCAAGGATTACTGTAACAAGATTAGCATTTCTCTTAAGAGCCTTTTATAACATTCTTCAACAAATAGCTAGGGTGGATGGACCCTAGAATCTTCACCTATGATCAAGCAATGTGCATCCCCTGCTCTGGCTCGTACCCATTATCTGCAGTGAAGATGACCAGTGTCTCTCCGAGCAGACCCAGCTCTCCCACAGTTGTCATCAAGGCCCCTACAGCTGCGTCCAGCTCCATCAAGGAGTCCCCAAATGGCCCACGGCCTGAGCGCTCTGTGAAGCTTTGTCCACTGAACTGAGGGTAGTGGGTGTGCTGGGGGCAGAGAGTGGAGTCAGCACTGAGCAGTCTTGGGCAGCTAGGAGGGTGGGGCCAGGGTCACTCACGTGGGAAGCGTAGTACAGGAAGAATGGTCGGCCCTGGCGCTGGGCATCAACCATGAGGTCTCGGGAGAAAGACACGTATCGGGCCTCTAGTCCAGGCAGCCAAGGGGGCTGGGCCTCCACAGACAGGTTGCCCAGCAATGGGATGGGAACCAGGCCTTGGTCACAGCCACCATTGCAGGGGATGTCTGGTGGGAAGCAGGTTAGGTTCTGACAGGGACCCTGGGGAAATAGTTCCAGTGAGAGAAGTCTGGCTATGGGTTAGGGGACATTGACAAGAAGATTTGGGGGGTGGGGGGCAGCGGCGGGCCCAGGTAAGGTTTGTACCTGGTCATGGGAATACGGGATGCCTAGGAATCGATGGAAGCCTTGATGTGGGGGCAGGAAGGCCCCCTCTGGCCCCACTCCAAGATGCCACTTGCCAGCCATCCCTGTAAGATAGCCTCGAGCAGCCAGGATCTCAGCCAGAGTCACCTCCTCCAGTGGCAGGCCCCCTTCGGAGGTGGGCCCCAGAACTCCAGGGTACATTCCTGATCGTACTGGGAGCCGGCCAGTCAGGAGGGCAGCCCTGTAATACAAGCCACATAACCCATACTTTGTGAGACCCACAGGGAAGAAGACAGAGAGGCCAGGGAGAACTGTGGATCAAGTGGGGGTTGGAGAGATGGCTCAGTGGTTAAGAGCATTGCCTGCTCTTCCAAAGGTCCTGAGTTCAATTCCCAGCAACCACATGGTGGCTCACAACCACCTGGTGCCCTCTTCTGGCCTGCAGACATACACACAGACAGAATATTGTATACATAACAAATAAATAAATATTAAAAAAAAGAAAGACCCAAGTGGGATGGGCAGGGGGAGGGGAGGGGTGAAGGTCCCTCACTCACCGAGATGGTGTGCACAGAGACACAGGCACATAGAAATCTGTGAACCGCAGTCCCCCTGCAGCCAACTGATCCAGGTTGGGGGTGGTGGAACTGGGGTGCCCATAAGAGCCTAGGTCCCCATAGCCCAGGTCATCAGCAAAGAACAGCACGATGTTAGGTGGGCTGGCAGTGCTCAGGCCTGCAGCCAATGCCAAAAAGAGGGCTTCCAGGGCACCCATGGCAGAGATATAGATGGGCCTATGTCTTCAGACCCGTGGTAGCCAAGGCAGAGCTATTCCAGCAGGCTCGTTTCTTGAATCCCCAGGCCAGCCCCCGCCCCTCGCCTGAGTCCCCAGGCCCAGTCCTTCCCCTCCCCTGAGTCCCCAGATCCAAATACTCCTTCTTTCAGAAGGCCCACTTTCTGAAGCTCCAGCGAATCTGTCAGAACTCGGGAGGTGGTGGTCTGGGGAATAACTCCTCAGAGCTCCTAAAGGACCAGGGCTTCTTTAGATTCACGCGCGGGAATCTGACCCTGTTCACCCCAGGCTTGAGATCAGGAGCAGACGACACTTCACATTTACCCAGGGGAGCTCCGGCGCCATGGCACAAGGGCGGTTCAGAACTGAGGAGGAACTGGTCATAGACAGCGTCGATCTCAGGCCGTCTGGGATACGCCCGTGGTCACGAGACACTCGGCTGCTCGGGAACGGCGGGGCTGGGACCGGCGGGACGGGGCGGGGCGAGGCGGGGCGGAGCTGGGCAGCTGAGCGAGGCGGGTTTGTGTGTCGATCGGCCCTTCCGGGGTGGAGCTGGTGAGGACCTGGGATCTGGATGGGATGGGGTGAGACTGAGGGGGATTACTCTCGCGCTTCGGAACCTTTTCTGCGCCGGTTGGCGTGTCCCGTGCTGGACTTGGTAACCTGCGCTCTTTGCTCCTGCGCGGTGGGCTCAGCTGCTAGACTGTGCACTACATCAGTTATCTGGCTCTCCTGCTGTCTCCCGTTTTCAGTTCGTGTCTGGAGTTCCTCTGGCGAGGGGTCGTTTGTTAGTCCCATTTCCCCTGATGAGACATTTAAGGGATCCTTGTTGAAAAGACCTCAGCATCCCCTTCTAAATGATCAAAGCAAAGAGAAAATCATACAGTCGGATTGAAACGAAATCAGGAAGACGAATCGGATAGGCTGCGGACTTTTTGCTCACAAACACCTTTGGTACATTTTGTGAAACACAAGCTATAAAATCCTTTAAAAATTGCCAGGCGGTGGTGGCGCACGCCTTTAATCCCAGCACTCGGGAGGCAGAGGCAGGCAGATCTCTTTGAGTTGGAGGCCAGCCTGGTCTACAAGAGCTAGTTCTAGCGCAGGCTTCAAAGCCACAGAGAAA
>JAQHUG010000413.1:1347633-1362841 GCA_028555095.1 Dicrostonyx torquatus
CCCCGACACCTGCAGAATGGACTTTTTGAAACCTCAAAGCCCAACCCCAGTGACACACTTCCTTCCTCCAACAAGGCCCCGCCTCCTAATCCTTTCAAGTGGTACCACTCCCTGGTGATCAAGCAAGCAGATCTATGAGCCTATGGGGGTCGTTCTCATTCAAACCATCATACCCTGTCTCAAAAAAAACTTAACGGGGCTGGAGAGATGGCTCAGCGATTAATTGTGTGTTCTGCTCTTGCAGGGGACTTGACGTCACAATCTTCTTCTGGTCGCTGGAGCACGTATGCTCACACATACAAATCCACACCCAGACACAAATATACACATAATTAGTAAAATACATCCTAAAATCTCAAACGAAAGCAAAACAAAACAAGAGTAAGGGCAAAATGAGACATTTTAATGACAGACAAAGCTTTCACCATACAATGACAAGCCAGTCCTGGGAAATCTCTAAAGGGATGTATTTAAGCCCCAGTAAAGGAAGAAGGGCAAGTAAAGAAACTCATCAACATACGATGAAGACGGAAGTTCTCACTGTTTCACCTTGGGAACAGTAACAAAAAAACAAGACAAAAACCTGTAGGACGAGAAGATCAATGGGAGCTTTGCTGGAAGCAAAGACCTGTATTTTGAGATCTGTATTTTGTTTACAGCTATCTTAAGTTCACAAGTAAGATACTCACCTTTGCAGGCAAGTTCCGGACCTAGGATGTTAGCCCTAGTGAGACCTGCAGGCACCAGGTTTTTAGTAAACATTAACATTTTCCTTTGATAGTCAACAATCACACACCCTCAGTGTTTACTGAGCTAGGGATGTCTCCAGGCCTGAATTCCAACAGATCGGACACATCTCCCCTCCCCCTTGCCGGTTTGCTATATAACAGCTTCTGAGGAAATAATAAACGGTGGTTTGATCGGAAATACTGTCTTGCCGTCATTTCTCGTGTCTCTTGTACCTTCCATTCCTCTCCCCTAGGTTTATCAGGAACCACCGTTCGCATCCCGCTGGCTGGGATAGAACTTGTTATAGATTCTTTTTATTATATGAGAAAGGGGATACTAATTAGCTTTAATTTTTATTAACTATGCAATTTAAATATACTTGTGAAAACAAAAGAGACTGCAGCACTTCCCAACCAACGGGAGAGGAAGAAAAGAGAAATGAAGAAAATGAGAGAAATTAGTTAAGATGATCATTAATCCCAATAAATACACATATGCAAATGGTTGGCTTTATTTTGCTTTTTAATGATGAAAAAGGTGTATTACATGTATTAAACATATATAACATGTATTAAACCTTAAAAAATTTTTAAACAATTCTATGTATTGGAGTGTTGCTTGCACTTTATGTATGTGCACTGAATACATGCAATTCTTACAGGGGCCAGAAGAGGGCATCCGAACTACTGGAACTGGAGTTACAGATCATTGAGTCATCATATCATGTTGGTGTTGGGAACTGAACTGGGTTTTCTCCAAGGGTTTTAAGAGCTCTTCATCGCTCAGTCATCTCTCTAGTCCTGCCCTCCCATTCCCTCCTACCCCCGGCTCCTCTCCTCCAACACAGGGTTTCTCTGTATAGTCTTGGCTGTCCTGGAACTCCCTCAGTAGATCAGACTAGTGTTGAACTTAGAGAACCACCTGTGCACCACCATGCCTGCCTTAGGTTTTTGAGATGTAATCTCATTATGTGGTCCAATTTGGCCTAGAACTTGTTATTTTTCTTCCTTCAGCTTCAGGATACAAGGAAAACCTTTGCAAACTGCACAAATATCAGTGTTATTCAGACCATAATGCAGGAAGAAATCATTAATAGTCCACAAAACATAGTAAACATTTGAAAACCTAAATAAGCACATTCCTGTAATTCCCGAGCCAAACTATACGACATCAGAAAACCAGTACAAAATGAAATAAAAGCAATACATATCAATATTCTAACTCAAATGATACTGGAAATTAACAGTGCTGAATGCTTGTAAAGAACTTAGAGAAAAGGGAGACACTGAAATGAATCGGATATTCAGTTCAGTGAGTTTAGCAGGAATGAAAAGAAAAGTAGAGAGAAACATAATAGTGTACAATGAAAGAAAAGAGATGAACAAACTCCCAAAACTTGGAGGCTGATGCTTTGATGGTAAGTCTGAGGCAGCCTGGGATACAGAGCAGGACTTTCTCAACTAACGTAAAACACAGACCAAAAAAGCTGAATCTAAAGAGATTCTGATTCCTGGAAAAAAAAGTCAGACTCAAGATGAGATAGAATATGAATCTACCTTTAGATATTATATAATCAGGAGCAATAAAAACTACACACACACACGCACACACACGCACGCACGCACGCACGCACACACACACGCACTGGATCCAGACAACTTTGTTGTTAATCTAATACCCAAAGTTCCAGCTGCTCCACAACAAAGAGGTCGAGATGAAGTTGGGTGTAATCTTGAAGATGATAAGTTTAATCTCTGGCTTACTTACAGTAAACAAACTGAGCTGCACTGTGTAACACGACTTGGACACAGCAGAAACAGAAAGGCTAAGACCTGTCTCTTCTGGCAGGGAAAGGGAGATGCCCAGCAACAAATTAAGGAATTACAGAGTGTCACGAAAGACAATGGCAGCTTTGCAGAAGAGAAACCAGATTAGTGTACACAGTCAAGAAGCATGGGAGTAAGGTGGATCCACAAAGGGAGAGATGCAGGTTGGGAGGAGGGCGTCTAGGAGATGATAACCTTTTCTAGGTGAGTGCACAACCTCCTGATACTACGGAAATTCAAGGCAGAGCTTCAGTAGGAGACAGGTTAGACTAGACAGAAGCATGCCTGTGAGACTTCCAGCAAGAGGTCCGTGTACTTGGTACACGGGGACAGGCCAGGGTCAGCTGAGTGGCAAGAGTGAAATGTGTGGGGGTGATGGGTGGAAGGTGGAAGAGAGGCAAACCAACTAGCAGACAGAGGAGCCTACAGGTCAAGTGAGGTCAACCAGAGGACCCAAAGGTAGGATGGGAGTAGGAATTGCCAGGCCAGATTATACTTAGGATGTGGAAGGGTCAGAGCATGAGACTCTCCGGCAAATGCTAAGCAGTGGACATGTGGCGCTGCACGGCAGTGGGCTGAGGACTATAGCTACACATGTGCTCCCAATCCACATACCATGCACTATTCTGGATGCACTAGTCATAAATCTTTCTCCACCCCCAAATCTCTTGAAGCTGTGTAGCTTAAAGTGCACTGGGAGGTGGGGAAGAAGTGTGGATGGTCAAAATAAGATCTTTCTAGAATTTTGGCCCTGGTAAAGGAAGAAGTAAGCAAAGGGCATTGGTATTTGAAGGCAGGGCCAGGCAGTGTCACCTTGCCTGGAAGATGGGGTCTAGTGGGCCTGCTCAAGAGACTAACAGTTTGCAGGTAGCTGGTTAGCAAAAAGTGAGGCGTTCTCCCCGGAAAGTTTGGAACAAAGACTAGGCCTATAAGGATAGTTAGATCACCCAGCAAGGGAGTTGTCAGAGGAGGCTCAGGGGCTCCCATGAGGTCCAGTTTTGGACTGAAAGCCAGAAGGAGTAACACTCAGGACTCTGGGTCATTCAGGTCAAGACAGGTTTACCAAGTGTCCAAAGGGGGCCTGCTGTCTAATTGAGGGCACAGGATTCCTCCGTTCAGTCTCATCACTGGAGGATTTTGGTCATCATTTCCTGCCAGCAGGCAGCAAGTTTAGGGAAAAGGAAGGCTGGAAATAAAGGTAGGTGGAGATTTGAATGGGAGGGATTGAGTTTAGCCAGGAGGGATTTGAGGGCCTGGGTCAAGGCGGAGAGGAAAGAGGGGAGGGAAGAAGATGGCCGGCTGGCCAGGAAGCAGAGTTTCCTCTCTGGGCTGGGGTGCAGGAAACCCAGCCCTTAGCTTCCCAAGGTGCTTCCTGGAGATAAGAGAGACCCTATCCTGCTCCAGCCCTTCTTACATCCTGCCCTAGCCCCTAGGGTACCCTCAGTTGCACCACTCAGTCAGACCTTGGGAGGGGCTTGGAGGTCAGGGCCTACTGGTGCTTCACTTCCTCCAGCACTGAGGGGTCCACCCAGGTTTGAGTGCAGAGGGAACAGAGGCACAGAAGCGCTGGAGACTTAGTTCTGCAGGTAAGAGTTCTTGTGAGGGGAGAAATTGTTCCTCAAGGGTAGCGAAGTGGGAATGGGCCAGGTGGTTCATGGAGGACAGTGCTGTAGGGTTTGGATTGGTCAGAAGATCCTGTATGGAGTCATGAAACACTTTTGGAAGGTGGTGGATCGGTGGAGTGCAGGATGTTTTTTTTGGGGGGGGATCTAACCAGTCACTGTTCTGTGTGAGGTGAGGGCATGTCTAAGGTGAACCGGGTGGTCAGGGGGTAGTATCTGGTTAGGCTCTATAGGTGTATAGGACCAGGGCAGTCCAAGGTTATTCCTGGGATGTTCAGGAATAACCAGTTTTGTGGGCGATCCAGGGCTCCTCACGGAGAGGGTTGGGGAGGCTGGGGCTGAGGGGATGCTTCCTGCCACTGGCAGAGTTCCCGGCCAGGCTGCTCCGCAAAAGCTGTCCAGTGTGTGCCGCCAGCGATGAGTGGCTCTCTGGGGCCGTTAGGGGGTGGGGTGTAAGTCAAGTTAGGTGGGAGACTGCTGTGGAAGGCAGGAGTAGACCCTGTTATTAGTAGCAATTCATCCATTCAGGGGCTGCACCTTTCTGGGCATTGGGAGCGGGGTCCCCGCGCATTGGGCACTTCCTAGGCAGCACCGGGCTAAGGCTGGCACGCCACGCGGGCGGCGCCTGAGTTGGTTCACTCGCAGCGCTCCCCTCCCCGCCCACTCGTCATCCCCTCCCGCGTTGCCACGACAACGTGTGAAACTAAAATTCAGTTCCCCGTCGCAGGTGGAGACTAGTGGCGCCCCCTCCCCTTAGCCCTTCCTCGTAGGTCGCGCCCCCATCCTGCTGTCGCTAAGGTGACGGGGAGGGGGCGACCAGCTGCAGGGTTGGGCCAGCCAGGGTGGGGGAGGCCGCAGAGTCCGGACAGACCCCCCAAACTCGGTTGCGGCGGGGGCCGAGAGAAACACCCTGGGTGCGGTTAGAAGGGCTGATTTGGGGGGCGCTTCCGTGGCACAGCAGCTCCGCCCTGATCGAGCCTGGGGTCTGCGGCCCTCCACCTAGTACGATACCCCGGCTGATCCCACCACCTCCTCGGGGTCTTGAGTGTGGGGTCGGCAGACTGGGGAGATTTCCACCCCGGGACACCAATTTTCCTGCTTATCTCTCCCTCTCCGTCAGCCTGTGGTCCTCTTGCCCCGACGCGTAGAGGTCCCTCACCCAGCTCCAGAACCCTCCGTCACCCTAGTACGGTGGTCTGCGACGCTCGCCTGCAGCGGAAGAGCGGCGTGCCATCCTCCCCCCCGCTGTGTCAGCCACTCCCCCTCGACAGCCACCCCCCCTCCCGCGCGGGCCCCCGGCCCCCGCCCTCTGCACCACACGCCCACGCCGCCCGACCCCGCGGGGGACCCCACTTTCCCGGCCCTGGGCTTCCCGTCCCCGCCTCCGGCGCGGCCCCCTCCCCGCCTCCGCTCCGCTCCGGGCTCGGGCCCCCTCCCCCCGCCGCCCCCGCCCCCGGGGAAGGCAGGCGCCGCTCGAAGCCGGGGCCGATGCAGCTAAACCGTGCCGCCGTCGCCGCCGCCGCTGCGCCTGCGGAGCCCCCGGAGCCGCTGTCCCCCGCGCTGGCCCCGGCCCCGGCCCCCCCCGGCCCCCTCCCCCGTAGCGCGGTCGGCGGGGCTCCGGCGGGGGGTCAGGGGGGGCCAGGGCGCCGCGCGGAATCCCCGTGCGCTCCTCTCACCGCCGGCAACAGTCCGGGCCCCGGCGCTAGCACCGGGATGGACGGCCCTGGGGCCAGCGCCGTGGTCGTGCGCGTCGGCATCCCGGACCTGCAACAAACGGTGAGCCCTCGCGATCTCGCCGTACCCCTGTGTAGCCCACTAGCGGTGACCCCCGCCGGGCGCGCCCTGCGCCAGGACCCCCGGCCGCGGCCACTCGCCCCTCCCCCGCCGCCTCCGCGGGACCCTCCCCATAGCTGGGGCGGGGCCCTGGAAGCCCAGCCCCGGGGCGGGGCCTCGGCCTCGGCGTGGTGGCGCGGGGTCCCTGCTCTTGCTCCCCAAGTAGCCCTCCAAGCGGGGCCCGGGGCGCGGTTCCCTGCGCTCGCAGGTCCGGGCTCACGACTCGCTCCGCTGCAGAAGTGCCTGCGTCTGGACCCAACCGCGCCCGTGTGGGCCGCCAAGCAGCGTGTGCTCTGCGCCCTCAACCACAGCCTTCAGGACGCGCTCAACTATGGGCTATTCCAGCCGCCCTCCCGGGGTCGCGCCGGCAAGTTCCTGGATGAAGAGCGGCTCTTACAGGACTACCCGCCTAACCTGGACACGCCCCTGCCCTATCTGGAGGTGCTGGACAGGCCAGGGTGGGGGTGGAATGGAGCGCACTGGGTGTGATCTTTGAGCTCCGTAGCTGGAGCAGTGAAGGGCAGGCCGGGAGGTGTTGGCAACAGGAGCGGTGGGGGGCTATGTGTAGCTTGAGCAGTGTGCTGAGAGCCAGAGGTGGGTACATTGAGTGCAGCGGGTAGGGTGAAGTGTGAGCTGCATGTGTGGTAAGTGGTGTGTTGCAGCTTAGGCGTGGAGAACGGTGTGAGCAGTGTGTAGAGTACTTGCAGCAAGCAATGTGTGCAGCACACAATGAGCACCTGCAGCACATGCACTCAGTATGCGTGGTGTGAGCAATTTGAACACCGGAGGGAGAAGTGTGAGAAGGGCTGAGTGCCTTAAGGGTCATGCGGTGTGAACAGTGTTCTCTGTGTGCACATTTGTCTCTTGTCTCTCACCCCCAAGTCTTCTGAGGTTGGTCGAAAATATTAGCACCATTTATGATGCATAAAGGTGATTTGAGTTCCACTCCAGGATGGAGATTCAGTCCTAATTGGAAGATCTTTGCGTGCGTGTGTGTGTGTGTGTGTGTGTGTGTGTGTGTGTGTGTATACATACTAAGGTCAAAGTTGGTCTCATCCTCTTAGCAGCACCAGGAATTGGGTTATTTCTACTTGGAGAGAAAGTGTCTAGGAATAGAAACTTAGTTTCAGCTCTTGGGAGAGCAGTCAAGTTTTCCAAGTCCTGAGGTGGGAATGAGACAGACAGGCTGCAGGACTGCCAGCCCATAAATTGGCCGAATACTGTCTTCTCTGGACCACACATTGTTTCTGTGCAGTGGGCAGTCAGTAGCTGCCAGTTGTTGTCTGTCCCTTCGGTAAGTGTGCGTCTGGGACTTGTCTGGCTGTGTTGCAGTGGGAGTGTGGGCAGGAAGGTGGTGAGCAGCGAGCAGCTTGCGGTGGTGGCCAGTACCCCTTGCTCACTGGACCTGTGTGCGCCTTCTCTCCCCCTTTTCTTTATCCGAGCAGTTTCGATACAAGCGGAGAGTTTATGCCCAGAACCTCATAGATGACAAACAGTTTGCAAAGCTGCACACCAAGGTAAAGAGGCAGTCACTGGAGGGGACTCCCATGACCACTGCCCCTGTTCAGGCTTGGCCCAGTCTGCTTTCCCCGGGGCTGGGTTCAGGCTCCATGCCCATGACTGCTCTGTTCCCGCTAAATCAGAGTTTTGCTGTTAGAGGGGTGAGTGTCTTGTTTGAAGCTGGGGGAGAGGGAAGCGAGTAAGTGTCCAGTGTGTTGGCTGTGAGGGCAAGAGGTCCAGTGGTTAGTGCTCCTTAGTACGAGGAACACAGAGTTAGATATCTCATTAATTCCCTCCCAGGAGGGATTTACTACTTCATTTTATAGGTGAGGCAGAGGGGTTGAGTCACCTGCTGTGATTGCCCACTGCCCAGTGAAGCTGGCCCAAATCTGCCTAGGTAGACTCTGTGTGGCCTGGGTACACCTGTATAGTGTCTTGCTTCTGGGACCTACACCCAGGTGTACCTGACTCCATTAGCTTTTTTTTTTAATTTTTTGTATTTTGAGGGAGCACTATAGCCCTATGGGTGTCCAGAGGGCAAGGAGGGTGTTCTAGGCCTTTTCCAAGTCCCCAGCTCTGCGGGCAGATGGGAATTTGCTTGTGGGAACTTCATTGATGGTCTCTGGAGCTTCAGAAAGGAACTTTGTGATCCTATTTAAGGTCCTAGATCCTTAGGCTTCTGTGGCAGACTTTTCTGCTGTCCCAGGGCAGGTGACAGTCAGTGGCTCTAGCTCTGTATTGGGCAGAGACCACATCAGAGAGAGAGAGAGGTATCTGTCTCCCTCCACTGGCCCTTGTGTAACCCTGGCATCCTGGGTTTTCTAGATCCTTTCTCAGGCCCACAGACATGAGGGATTTGCTTTTCAGTGAGTCTTGTGTTTTGGACGAATCTGAACTCCTCCTTGAAGCCCTGTCCTCTTGCTTGCCTGGGGTCCAGCTGTTCCTACCCTCTCCCCCTGTGACCTCGAGGCTGTCTTAACGTTCTTCCTAGATGATTTGCATAGATTCTTCCTCTGGTTTTATCACTCTGACCCCGTGATACTGGTCCATGAGGCACCCTCTCCTGTCTATGATACACACTGTTTTTGGATGCCTGGGTGGGGACACTGTGCCACCAGACAAGGCTAGAGAGGCTTTCCTGGGTAAGGGACAAAAAGACAAAGTCACATTGTGGGTGCTCCAGGGGTCAACCATGGAACGTAGGAGGAGCTGGTCAGAGGAATAAGACTGAGTTGTTAGCCTTAGTGTTCTTTTAGGCTGAGGGAAGGGACTCAATTGGGGTCTGTGACTAAGGTGACCTGGCTGTGATGAAAGCGGCCAGGCTCAGGCTGGGTTTGTAAGAAGGGCTTTGAAAGCACAAGAGTCTAGCCAAGATGGAAAACTAGCATTGAGGTAAAAGTATGGATTAAATATGTATAAGATGACAGGTTAGACAGAGTGGGGCTAGGGACAGTGTATGCCTTACAGGTGGTTGGGAGCTTGCTGGAGGAAGGGGGTGATGGGAAGATGACCATAACTGTGACACCCCGCTGACTGGGATGTTTGGTGTTCTAGGCAAACCTGAAGAAGTTCATGGACTATGTCCAGCTACACAGCACAGACAAGGTGGCCCGCCTGCTGGACAAGGGGCTGGACCCCAATTTTCATGACCCTGACTCAGGAGGTAGGAGAAGAGCAGGGAGGGGCTGTTGGTTTGTTTTTGTTTTTTGAGCAGCTGGGACTCTTAACTTTTATTTATCTCTAAACCCAGAGTGCCCTCTGAGCCTTGCGGCACAGTTGGACAATGCCACTGACCTCCTGAAGGTTCTTCGCAATGGCGGTGCTCACCTGGACTTTCGAACCCGAGATGGGCTAACAGCTGTTCACTGTGCCACCCGCCAGAGGAACGCAGGGGCATTGACGGTTAGTGAGGGCAGGACCCTGGTCTGGAGGGACTCATGGGTTCATGCAGAAGGCTGGGCCTGGCATGGATCCTGAGGTGCCTTATCCTCAGACCCTGCTGGACCTGGGGGCTTCACCTGACTACAAGGACAGCCGCGGCCTGACGCCGCTGTACCATAGTGCCCTAGGGGGCGGGGATGCCCTCTGCTGCGAACTGCTGCTCCATGACCATGCACAGCTGGGGACCACTGATGAGAATGGCTGGCAGGAAATCCATCAGGTGAGCAGGGGGCCTGGGCTGGGTCCAGGCTGTAGGCCTCTGTCTGGGATGCTTCAGTGCCTCTCTTCTCCTCAGGCCTGCCGCTTTGGACATGTGCAGCACTTGGAGCACTTGCTGTTCTATGGGGCCAACATGGGTGCCCAGAATGCCTCGGGAAACACAGCCTTGCACATCTGTGCCCTCTACAACCAGGTATACCTTGAGACTCACCCCTCTTTAGGTTCATTTACATTTTCTGCGTGTAGTAAAATGTGACTGTATGCCTGCACACAGGTGACCATACATCCCAGCTTGCGTGACACTCCATGTGTATGTTCTGTGCCCGGTCTGGTTACTGGGTGGCCTACTTAAACATATCTGTTTTCTTAATACGTGTGTCAATATGTCCACATGTATGTTCTTAACATCTAGCTCTCTGATGAGAGCTGCTTACATAGTCCTACCTAGCCTAGGCATGTGTCTCTGTGTGTGTGATTTCTGTGCCCTGCACACCTGTGCATGCCTATTTACGTGTGTACCTGTCATGGTTGGCACTCTCTGCCTCTCTGGTGCCCAGTGTGATTGTTGTTGCCTCCCAACAGGAGAGCTGCGCTCGTGTCCTGCTTTTCCGTGGTGCCAACAAGGACGTCCGCAATTACAACAGCCAGACAGCCTTCCAGGTACAGGATGTATAAGGCTGAGCCAAGGGGTTGCTCACATGTCCTACTGACTTTGCACTTGGATTCTTCTTCAGAAGGCAGGAAGGGAGTGCTCGCTCTGAGGACTGCCGCCCAAAGTGGAACTATACTATGAGTGGGCTAGTGTGCTCAGACTTTGAGGGTATTGTAGCACGGGTAATAAAAACCCAGAGAAAGATACTGGAGTTCAACCCGAAAACCAGAAAAAGCAAAGCAGCCAACCCACTAGAGAAGTCTTTCCTCTACCAAGGCTGGGTGACCGTAGACTAAGCAGCCTAAGCAGGCAAAGCAAACTAAGCCTCTCCCCTCCCATTTAATATTCCCTCTAGTGCTGGGATTAAAGGTGTGTTACTCCCTAATACTGGAATTAAAGGTGTGAGGCCCCACTGCCTGAATTTTTTTCTCCATTACTCTTTTGTAGCCCAGGGTGGCCTTGAACTCACAGAGATCCATCTGCCTCTGTTTCCCAAATCTTGAAATTAAAGGCGTGTGCCACCACTGACTGACTTCTATAGTGGCTTGGCTTTGCCTGTCTGATCTTTAGGCAAGCTTTATTTATTAAAATATAAATAAAACATCTCTATAGTGTGGTGGTTTCCTCTGTCCTCCCTCTATGGATAAATGCCATATGACTCCAGGACTCTGGGGAAGGGCCAAATGGAGAGGACAGAAAGACAGGTGTGGTGGGCCTGATTTTCTGGAAGCAGACAAGAGTGCAGAGGACAGACTTGAGAGGATATGTGACTGCTACTACACCTCACCTGACCCAGGTTATATTTCTCAACTGTTAGTCGCCAGGCTGGTTGACACTGGATAGTCAGGTAGTTACCATCTTTGTGGCCTGGAGTTTTGGAGGAGTTGAGGGTATCATGGGAATTTATAGACCATGAAAACAGCGGGGAAGAGGGAATGGGAGCACAGGCCCCTGAGAATGTCAGAAAGGCAAGCTGTTCAGGTCGTGTCTGTGAGTGTGAGGGAGAGGTTGAAGCTTTGGGCACATCTGGAAGCAGATCCATCAGGGTGTATTAGATGGCCAGGTTTGGGGACATAGGTAGGAAGATTGAGGGCTGAAAAGCTGTTGGGCCAGGATTGATATGGGAATCGTGGCTGCATATAGGGACAGAGTAAAAGTTCTAATATCGTGTCAGGTTTGTTCCTGTTTTAACTCCAAGCCTTGTGTCCCAGAGGCACTCTTGGACTTAGGTAGATGAGGGCAATGGGCCAACCCTAGCTACTGGTATCCTATTTCTTGTCCAGTAGAAGTGATGTGCTGTGACTTGAGAGAAGGGTGGCTTTGGGAAGGTCCCAGTAGGAGCACCTAGGGGTTGGGGTGCCTCCCTCCTTGCCCTCCATGTGTTGATTTCTTTCTCCCAGGTGGCCATTATCGCAGGGAACTTTGAGCTTGCTGAGGTAATCAAGACCCACAAAGACTCGGATGTCGGTGAGTTCTGCCCACCCATAGATCCTTTCTGAATGTGCTGTGGTTGTCATAAGCAACACCCTGGTGGCGTAACTCCAGATGCCAAGACAGTTGTCTGCTAGTGACCCTTGCAGACATGGGGATGCAATGAAAAACAGCCTGTGTGGACTGAACAGAATTTTTGGTCAGGGGCTAGAGCAGGTCTGGGCTCTAGGCTGTGATAGCATGGACCCTAGTGGCCAACATTTAGAATGGGCTCTGTGCTTCCCATTATGTGCTAGGGCAGTGTGTAGCTTCCTGTGGCTTTCCATGTGACAAGATTCCATGAGTATAACCTGAAGAGAGAACAGGACACAATGGCGAGGATGAAGATTGAAGTGGGAATAGGCTTGCGGCTATCTACTTCCACAGAGGGTTTGAGCTCCCAGCAGGTAGCGCATAAAAGAAACTTGGCATATGTATAAGCCCTTTGAGGAGGACCAGAAGCTGCATATGTAGTTTTAGCTTCAAGACTGGCAGGCAGAAGGCTTCAGCCTATGCTTTGGTGTACGTGTGTGTGTGTGTGTGTGTGTGTGTGTGTGTGTGAGGAGAGAGAGAGAGAGAGAGAGAGAGAGAGACACAAAGTGTGTGTGTGTGTGAGAGGTGTGAAAAAGTGTGTGCGTGTGCATGCATGTTTGTTTCTGGAGCCAGGCTGTCTCATCCTGGGTACAGGTGAGTAAGTCTGCAGGGTACTGTGGGCCCTTCCTCCAGCAAAGGGTTGCTGTCTGGCTACAGTAAAACCTTCTAGCCGTAGGGATCCCTTAATGTTCTGGGTAGGCTTTTCCGCCTGTGACTCTTTCTGGAACATGGAGCCCCAGGCTCCCCTTTCTTCTGTGAGCGTTACTTGAAGTGTCCCCATTTCTTGTTTCAATTTGCAGTGACATTGGGCAGCAAAGGGATGGAGCTGGCATTAAGGTTAGAATATTCCTCGGTTTATGACAGTCTGGCCTGGGGGTTCATTTTTGGATGGGGTTAAAATTAAGGTCAGTTTCATGTTTAGGGCACTTCCTTGAGCTCTCTGCTAGTAAGGCTTGGTCATGTGCCCCTTGAACTTTGCAAGGTGGGGCTGTGATGGTTGATGAACTGAGGGTGGGTGGCTTCCCCAAGAGAGATACTGCAGCAGTGCTAAGTGACTTCATGATTCATGGTACAAAGCTGGGCCCTAGTTCAGGTAGAAAGGTATAGTTTTTGGGTTGAGATAGGCGCACGCAGTAGCTACAGTTTGCTTGGGGACTGACAGCATCAGAGATGGAATTTTCTGGGATCACCCTGTGTGTGGATGCCTCATTACCTGATTGTCTAATCTTGAGAGAATTGCTGACATCTGTGGTGCCTCCCTTTGCTCATAAGTGAAATATAGTGTCGTAGGTACTGTATCTTTTCACCTTGGTCTCCTGTAGCATTTGATCCTGGAAGGGGCTGAATTCTAGGAACTGACTTGTTTGTAACTGATTTCGCAAGAGATGAGGGACTTGTATAATATCTAGGATGCGCCGTAGGAATATCCCTCTGCCCTTTGTCCTAGGACTCTGGGATTCACCAGCTGGAGCGCACTGTCCATTTTACCCAAGTGCCCTTGCTCAGCTGGGGCTAGACACATAGTTGCTGAGTGGGCATCTGTGTCATCTGCTCTCATAACTGTATACAGCACACATCTTAGTGTCACAGCCTGTCCTAGTTAGGTTTCTACTGCTGTGATAAGACACCATGACCACAGCAACTTAGGGAGGAAAGGGCTTATTACAGCATACACATTCCAGTCACCCTCCATCATGAACGGAAGAAGTCAGGCTAGGAAACGAAGGCAGGAACTGAAGCAGAGGCCACGACATTGCTGCTTACCGGCTTGCTCCACGTGGTTTGCTCAGCCTGCTTTCTTATAGAACCACCTGCCCAGGTGTGGCACCACCCACAGTGGGCTGGGCCCTTCCACATCAATTGTTTAATAATAATGAAAGAAGTGCCCCGCAAACTTACCTCTAGGCCAATTTGATGGAGGCGTTTTCTCAACTGAAGTCTCTTCTTCCTAGATGACCCTGACTTGTGTAGAGATGACAAAACAGTAAGCATTGACCCTGTGCAGTATGGTGTGGCCATGAGACTTACTATGTAAAGCTGATTATTGCCCCCACTTTTTTTTTCAGAGAAGAAACCCACATCTTAGAGGGTTGATGAGAAAACCTGTCATTAGACCTGGGGACTCAGGTCTGGGTTCCCAGCTCCCTCTGCACATCCACTCTAAGGACATTTCTTAAGTGACAGCTCTAAGTTACTCTGTCTCCCTCTGGGGCCATGAGGCCCCACATAGGAGCTGAGTGGAGCTCTCTGCCTAGCTGTCCTCCACTTCCTTCCTCAGGGTAGTGTCTTGCAGGCACTCATGTTGTGTTTCAAGAGACACCTCCTGTCTCTTGGCATCCTTGCTTCTCTTTATGGACCAACAGACCCTTGGGTGGGACTTGGTCAGTGGCTTTCTCCACTTCCTGTTTCTGTTAGTGGGCTATGCGCTTTCAGGCAACCTCCTATGCACACAAAGCATTCTGTGTATATGCTCGCGTGGACTGCTAGCTCATGTTTTTGGTAAGTGCCTCGGGAAATGCTTCTCATATGGTGACGTCACCTGGAGCCCTTCTTCAGTGTAGGTTCTGAGTCTGGGCCCACACTGGTCACCAGCTCAAGGTGAAGCCTGCTCGGCTGACCCTGGCTCTACTCTTTTTATACTAGGTGTACACAATCTTGGCAGGCAGTGCTGCAGTCCAAAGCCTGCCCACGGTGTAGTTTTTGTTTTTAAATCAAGGTGAAATGTTCCTTACTTAAAATTGACTACTTTTATTGACAATCCAGCAGCATTCCTTACATTTACAGTATTGAATGCCAGTTTTGTTGAATCCCAAAATGTTTTCATTGCTCCAAAGGATACCTCAGATATTTTAAGTTCTGTGTTGCCCTCTTCCCCAGCCTGTCAGCTGAGAACATAATTTCTCTTTGCATTTACCTGTTATCGCTGTTTTGTATCAATGGAATTACACTATTACCCTTTCTTTGTGCTTGGCTTCTTTTACTCATTGTGGCTTTGAACTTCATCTGCCTTGCAAGATCATTCCATTCCTTCTTATGGCTAAAATGTATTCTGTTGTCTGTGTGCATGGTATTTGGCTTATTCATTCGCCTACTGGTGGATATATAAGTTGTTTCTACTTTAAAACACACACACACAACACTATATATATAGTGTGTATGTTGTGTGCGTGTGTGCCTGCCTGCTTGTCTGTATGTGTACAACATGCATACAGGTTCCCTTGGGGGCCAGAAGAGGGTACGGATCCCCTGAAACTGGAGATACAGATGGTTATGAGCCACCCAGTGTGGGTACTGGGACCCAAACCTGTGTCCCTCTTCAAGTC
>JAQHUG010000413.1:1367261-1430943 GCA_028555095.1 Dicrostonyx torquatus
AGTCAGATTCTCTAGAACTGGAGTTACAGATGGCTGTGAGCTGCCATGTGGGTGCTGGGAATTGAACCTGGGTCCTCTGGAGGAGCAGCCAGTGCTCTTAACCACTGAGCCATCTCACCAGCCCCACCTCCTCTTCTTTAGTCTGTTTTCTCTCCTCTTTTCTTTCTCTGTTCTCTCCTTCCCTCCCTTCTCTCTCATTTGCCTTTTCTTGTTCTTTCTCTCCTCTTCCTGCCCCCACCTCTTCTTAGTGTTATTGCCCAGGCTGGCCCTGAACTCCTGGGTTCAAGCAGTTCCCTGGACTCAGCCTCTGAACTACCAGGACTTCAGGCTCAGGCCACCATTGCTGGCTCTCATTTCTTCATTACAGTTCTGAAACTTCTTCTCCAAGCTAGTGGTATGATCTTAAAGTTACTGGAAACCTATATTCCATAGTACTTGTCTGAGTCCAACAGTGTTTTTGAAGGATAAATAATTTTGGGCTGCAGCTAATTGCACATACTTTTAGAGAAGAGTGACAGTAACAACTGTATAGCTGGCAAGACTCCAAACAGCTATGACTGAAAGCTGATGATGAAGTCAGCAAGGGATTGGGTTTCCTTTTGTGGCTTGCAAGATTTTAACACAGCCGGACTTACATGACTGATAGGATTGTACCAAAACAAGTCCAACTTCCAGGAAGTTTATACACTTTTAGAATATTGTATTTTGAAATTATGTGAAAATAATGGTTTAAAATTTGGTACCTGGGTGGCGTATGCCTATAGTCCTAGTACACTGGAGGCTGAGGTGGGATAATGACAAGTTTGGGGCCAGCTTGGGCTATATCCCCACACTTGAACCCAAAAGGTTTAGTATTACAATGCTTTCCATACAATTTAACACATCAAACAAGATTAATTAATTCAGTATCTCTTTAACATTGCAGGGGCCTTCCTGGGTTGTTAAAGTTAGTTTAGAATAAAAAGCAAATCAAGGAGCCAGGCACAGTGCCAAAGGCCTTTAATTCAAACACTTGAGAGGCAGAGGCAGGCAGATCTCAGTGAGTTCCTGTCTATCTAGGGCAACATAGTGAGACCTTCTCTCAACAAACAAACAAGCCTAAACCAAACAAAACCCCCAAATTACCTAGTGCATTCTGAAATCAGTAACATATTTTTCTTTTGTCTTTAGGTCTGGTTGACTAGTAGCATGGGTAAGAAACACATTAGGAATGACTTTCAATAGGTTTCTAGTTTTTTCTAATTCACATGTAACCTGTATGTGGACTCCATGGGGTTTGTAGCCATGGAGGGGGGGGTGATCTTCAGGGTGACACCAGGTCCTATCAATGTGTTTAGATTACACATGAGCTCAGGTTGGAACCTATGAGAAAGGCAAAGTGTTATTTTGTTTGTTTTTCAAGACAGAGTTTCTCTGTGTTACAGCTCTGGCCATCCTGGAACTCAATCTGTAAGTCAGGCTGGTCTTGAACACTCAGAGATATGCCTGTCTCTGTCTCCCAAGTGGTGGGATTAAAGGTGTGTGCCACCACTGCTTGGTGGCAAAATGTTTTTTTATTTAGACAGGCATACCATTAGAATACCTTTATTTATTTCTCAGCTCAAGATTTTGATTGAAGTCTAACAGTGGTTAAAAAGCAGACTGAAGAACTTGGCTGTGGTATATGCTGTAATTCTGGAGGTAGAGAGATAAGAGATTGAGGGCAACCTGAGCTATGAAGCAAGGCACACGGACACAGACAGACAGACAGACATACAGAC
The DNA here is from genome assembly GCA_028555095.1 of Dicrostonyx torquatus. Classification (NCBI taxonomy): domain Eukaryota; kingdom Metazoa; phylum Chordata; class Mammalia; order Rodentia; family Cricetidae; genus Dicrostonyx; species Dicrostonyx torquatus. The sequence continues at coordinate 1,369,022 of JAQHUG010000413.1, forward strand.
AGATGCACACATACACAGACAAACTCTGTCTCTGTCTGTCTCTGTCTCTCTCACACATACACTTTGTGGTTTCCAAGCCAGTAATTTTTCTTGGTAAGATTTACTCGTTGTCTAGAAAATTGCAAATTCTGAGATAGAGTCCCAGTTGCTGGATTTAAACAACCTATTATTTCCTGTCTTCCTGGGAGTTTCCTACTGTGATATTTTCATTAGACCCAGTTAAGACACCTGAAGACTCCCTACAGGACCCAGGACAGTTTTTATTTCAACTTCAGAAGTCAGTGTGACTTCAGGAGCAACCGTGAGTCAAAATACTCTCAAACAAACCCAGAGAATTTCACATAGGATGTGGCACACAAGAAGGTTGGTTCTAAGTGGTGGTCAGCAGGACTCTGCAGGTGACCACTCCTGTTAGTGTGTTGCTCCGGTAAGGGTCTTTGTTTCTTCTTATATTAGATCTGATAGAAGAAAAACCTAAGCATGCTTAAATTTTGTTCTGTAACTCATGAATAGAGGGGCAAACAGCACTACCAGGAAAAGGGAAAAACTTGAAGGTATTTGTAGAAGCAAGATAAGAAATATAGTTTTGATCGGTTGGAAGTTAGTTGGTGCTTCCTGACTGGTACAATGTCTAGTTTCGGTTCACAGTTTACATTAGATGTTGGTTTGCTCAGGTGGAATTCAAAGTGTGAGAGTCACCACATTGAATGGCATTCAGATGGCATCCTCCCCTCCCCACCAGCCACTGAGTTTTCCTCTGACTTTCACCGGCTCAACTTTTATATTTAGGACACTAATCAATTGTAGCTTAATTTTTGTATATACTGTGAGTTCAGAATCAGTTTTCTTGTGGCTCTTTAGTTGTTTGGCAATATTTGGTGAAGGACATTTTCTTCTTCCACTGATACTCACAGTTGGTGTGTAGAAATGGTAGCTGGCTGGTACCAGATTTTCTGTATTTGCTTTAGTGGCTTTCTTGGTGCATTATTGGGATTTTCCTTTTCTTTTCTTTTCCTTCCTTCTTCCTTTCTTTTTTTCTTTTTTTGGTTTTTCGAGACAGGGTTTCTCTGTAGCTTTGGAGCCTGTCCTGGAACTAGCTCTTGTAGACCAGGCTGGCCTCCAACTCACAGAGACCCACCTGCCTCTGCCTCCTGAGTGCTGGGATTAAAGGTGTGCGCCACCACCGCCCGGCTTGTTTTTACTTTCCTTTCTCTCTCTCTTTAAAAGCAGCCACTTCTCTTAGCTTCGGAGCCATCTCTCCAGCCCTTTTCCTTCTTTTTGGACGTGTCTCACTACGTAGCCTTGGCTGGCCTCAAACTCCTGAGGTCTGTGATAAAAGGCGTGTGCCTCCATGCTCAGCCTCATTTGCTTTTGTTCCCTTAGTGCTCTGGCTTGAACTTCTCTGCCATATTGGACAGCAGTCATGAAAGCAGGCATCCTGGCCTTGTTCCTTGTGTTAGAGGAAAGCTCTTTAGTCTTTCACCACTGGGTGTGATGTTAGCTGTGGGTTATAAAGACCTCTTAACATATGAAGTTTCTTTCTGTTCATAGTTTTCTGATATTTTATCATTAAGGGATGTTGGATTTTTAGTGATGATTTTTCTGAATTAACTCAAATAGTGATGTTGGTTTTCTGTTTTGTTCTATTGATGTATCACACTGGTTCCTGAAGTCTTTATTCTTTGAATGTTTTATCCAGCTTGGGGATCTAGAATTCAAGTCAGTTAGGAATTGTTTTCTTCCTGTTTCTTTGGGCGAGTTTGAGAAGGACTGATGCTGATTCTTGAAGTGTTTTTGGTCATGCCATCTGTTACTACTTTTCTGTTGTTGGTAGGAAGGTTGTGATTTCTCAGTCAGTTTCCTTGTTTTGAGTCTGTTGAGATTTTCTATTTCTTCTTGAGTCAGTTTTTGTAATTTTTGGATTAAAAAAATAATTGTCTGCCTATTTAGCTTATCTAATTTGGTGGCAAATGATCATTCATAGTATCATTTTGTATTTTATTTCTTCTGAAAGATTGGTAACAATACCCTAAATCATTTCTGATTTTATTGTATTTTTTTTTAAAATAATATTTATTTATTATGTATACAATATTCTGTGTGTATGTCTGCAGACCAGAAGAGGGCACCAGACCTCATTACAGATGGTTGTGAGCCACCATGTGGTTGCCGGGAATTGAACTCAGGACCTTTGGAAGAGCAGGCAATGCTCTTAACCACTGAGTCATCTCTCCAGCCCTTATTGTATTTTTTTAATGTATTGTTTTTTTAAAAGTCGGTTGTAGTTGGGCTTTAATCTCAGCACTCAGGAGGCAAAGGCAGGTGGATCTCTGTGGGTTCAAGGCCAGCCTGGTCTACAAGAGATAGTTTCAGGACAGGCTCTAAAACTACAGAGAAACCCTGTCTTGAAAAACCAAATAAATAAATAAATAAGTCAGTTATAGCACAATTAATAACCCAGAGACAGATATTGAGGTTCAATCTGAAGATCAGAAAAGCAAAACAGCCAGCCACTGGCTCTTACTGTACCTCAGTCTGAAATGGTGATCCTGCCTTCAGGAGTCCTCAGAATAAAACTGCCTGAGAGCTGTTTCCTGTTTTATATTCATTCCTCTCTAGTGTTGGGATTAAAGGTGTTCACCACTACTGTCTGGTTTCTATGACAAACTAGTGTGGCTACTAGGATTAAAGGTGTGTGTGCCACCACTGCCTGGTCTGTAAGGCTGACCGTTGGAGCTGTTTTACTCTCTGATCTTCAAGCAAGCTTTATTTATTAAAATACAAATGAAATATTACTACAGTCAGTCTATCTAAAAGTGTGTTGACTCCTTGCATTATTTATGTCATGAAGATTTCGCCAGCATATATTTCTGTGCACCATGTGAGTGCCCTCATGCCAGCAAAGGTCAGAAGAGGACTTTGTGGAGTCCCTGGAACTGGAGTAATGGATGGTTGTAAGCTATCATGTGGGTGCTGGGAATTGAACCCATGTCCTCTGCAAGAGCATCATCTGCTCTTAATGGCTGAGCTATCTCCCCCAACACACCTTTTTTTTGAGACAAGGTCTATGTTACCCTGACTGTTCCAGGGCTCACTATGAAGACCAGGCTGACCCCTAACTCACAGAGATGCAACAGCCTTTGCCTCCAGTGCTAGGATTAAAAGTGTGTGCCACCATGCCCAGTATGCTGACGCTTTTGTTGTTATGAATTCCTGGCTGGTCTTGAACTTGCACTGACTTTCCTGCCTTTGCCTCTCCAATGCTGGGATTATAGACATATGCTACCATGCCTAGGTCTTCTAACTCTTTTTTCCCAATACTGGCATGGAACCTGACACTTGGGTATGCTAGACAAACTACCCCTGAACTCCATCCCGATTTTCATACGCTTTTTACAGGAGGTGTTAGCTATCTAAAAGTACCGCAGTTGAATGGGAGTCCTAGATGGTTAGTCAGGTCTAATTGGCTTGTCTCCTATGTCCTCATTTACTTTTTAGACCTTCTCTTCATTATTGGAAATGAGTATTGAAGTTTTTGGATATAAATTGTAGAACACCTATTTCTCTTTTTTTGCTTGATATTTTGGTATTCAAGACAGGATTTCTCTGAAGTCCTGGCTGTCCTGGAACTCACTCTGTAGATGAGACTGGCTTTGGACTCACTGAGATCTGCCTGCCTCTGCCTTCCAAGTGCTAGGGATTAAAGGCGTGCATCACTACTGCCCTGCTTCTCTTTCTGTTTTTCAGTCAGTGGTATTTGTTTCATATATTTTGTTTTTGTGTTCTTTGGTGTATATATGTTAATAGTTGTTAATATTTTTGATGAACTGACCTCCTTACTGACGTATAATGTATCTTTCTGACTCTTGTTACACACACACACACACACACTTTTTCTTGTGTGTGTGTGTGTGTGCACATGTCTGTGTGCAGGAGTATGTGTTTGTATGACTGTCTAGGTCTGAGGTCAATTTCCAGTGGTGTTCCTTGGCAACCATCCTGAATCTTGCTTGTTGAGACATGGCTTCTCACTGGACTGGATTGCTGATTAGATTCAGTTAGCTGGCCAGTGAGCCCCAGGAATCTCCTGTCTCTGCCTCCTCAGCTCTGGGATAAGTGTATCAACAACACTGACTTTATGTGGTATAGGGAATCGAACTCAGGTCCTCATGCTTGTATGTCAAGCATTCTACTATATGAGCTATCTTTCCAGGTTTACATTTCAAAGTTTATTCTGTCTGATATTAATATGGTTTCTCAGCTCTTTTGGTATTTACATAAGTTAGTTTTTTAAAAAATTTATTCTAATTTTAGCCAGGCATAGTATCATATACCGTTAATTTCAGCACTTGGGAATCAAAGCCAGGCAGTTCTGTGGGTTGGAGGCCAGCCTGGTCTACATAGTGAGTTCCAAGACAGCCAGGGCTACATAGTGAGACCCTGCCTTGAAATAAAACACAACAAACAAATGCAAATATTCTAACTTTCAATATATATGTCTTTGGATCTAAAGTGATTCTCTTATACATAACGCACAGTCAACATCTCATCTGTCTTTAAAGTTTTACTGGAACATAGATAAGCCCATTTGTTGACATACCATTTGTAGCAGTTTTCATGGTACCACGATAAGAGTTTGAGACATGGCAGTGGAGACTCTGCTTTGCAGAGCCTGAAATAGTTACTGCTGGATTCTTTTTAGGATGTTTGCTGACTCTGGTCTAGAACGCCTTTTTTAGTTTCCTTGGCGATAGTCAATAGTACACAGTCTCACATAGCAGTAGCCTGGTGAGATCTGTCACATGTAGCCTGATTTATCCTGAACCTTGTAAAGCGGGAAGTTCTAACAATGTGTCTGGGCACTCCAAGGCCTTAGCTGGCTGAGAAGAGGAGAAAGTTTAAAACCTTAAAGTTAGGGTTGGAGGCAGCATGACTGGGATGTGGTCACCCGGTGGTGACTTCATTAATGTGGCTAACTGTTCTGATTTCCTGGGATCAGGGCACTTCTGGAACACATTTTAGACTTCATTTGTCTCTCTCTGTGTAGATTTATCTGTATACAGGTAGGCGCGCGCGCGCGTGCGTGCGTGCGTGCGTGCGTGTGTGTGTGTGTGTGTGTTGAAGCCAGGAGCCAACCTTGGATATTTTTCTTCAGGAACTACCCACCTTGATTTTGGAGACAGGCTCTTTCCCTAGGCTTGGGGCTCACTGATTATGTAGGCAGGCTGGCCAGGGAGCCCCAGGCATCTATCTGCCTGACTTCATGTCCCCAGTGCTGGGATTACAAGTGCATGCCAACATACCTCGCTTTTTCTGTGGGTGCTGAGGATTGAACTCAGGTCCTCAGTTTTGCACAGAAAGCACTTTAATTACCTGAGCTATCTTCTAGCCCAGTATTTTAGTTTTAAAAGGTCAGTTGCCCTACAGAAAGAACTACAGGCAACTGAGGCATACTGGGAGCAGGAGAAACAGTCTCCCCCAGAGAAGAGCACACTAATTGGTTATCTAGTACCAAATGGCCAGCCCTGAAATCATCCTTATAAGTAACATTATATGTACAGAGCTGCTTATATTTAGGAATATGTATGCATATACATATATGCATGTAATAACAATGAAAAAAGAGACCATGAATTTGAAAGAGAGTAAGGAAGGGTATATGGGATGGTTTGGAGGGGGGAAAGGAAAGGAGAAATGTAGTTATAAAATCCCCCCGCAAATCACTTCGTCTTCAGAGTCTAACTTGTGCCCCTCTGCTCTAGTACCATTCAGGGAAACCCCCAGCTATGCAAAGCGACGACGTCTGGCTGGCCCAAGTGGCTTGGCATCCCCTCGACCCTTACAGCGCTCAGCCAGTGATATCAATCTGAAAGGTGATGCCCAGCCCGCAGCTTCTCCTGGGCCCACTCTCCGAAGCCTCCCTCATCAACTACTGCTCCAGCGGCTTCAGGAGGAGAAAGATCGGGACAGGGATAGTGAGCCGGAAAAGGACATCGGTGGCCCTGCAGCAGGCAGGGGTAGCCACAACAAGATCAGGTAGGAGGGTATGGGAGGTCCTGGAGGGGTCAGAGTGGGCCGAGAGCTATGACCAACCAGAGCTGAAAGGCAGGGAACGGTACCTGCGCTGGCGGTGATGGCTGGGGCTCGCTGCAGAGCTCCTGGGTGGCTTTACTCAGGCTGATCTCCAGTAGAAACTGGGGCTTGCTCTGGGAATAGCGGGCAGCGGAGGGAGTTGTGGGTGGAGAGGGTATGGTCCAGCTTGTGGTTAAAAGCTCATTTGCAGCATGAAAAACTGGTGGTATTGGTAGGAAGTGGTTTGGGAATGCTTTTCTATGTAGGCTCAAAGCCTGCAAGTGAGAGTTAGCACCACCCCCATCTCCACAACCCAGGCCCAGCCCTATAGACATACCTACTGTTAACCTCCCTCCTGAGTCCTGGAACCGCGAAAAAACGGGATATTTGCAGTTACGGGATATTTCCCCGTAACTTAAGAGTAGGAAGCATAGCCTGGAGCTCTTAGCCTTTATAGACTTAAGAGTAACCACCTTGCCGGCTCCTCACCAGTCCAGTGCAAGGTGTTTCCATTGAGAAGCTCTCTGGGGGTGCCTGTGAGGGTTCGTCTTCTTGGACCCCAGTACACTGTGTTAACCATTGGTTGTAGTCTTAAATTTGCCTTGCGGTCAGGAGCTATCCTTCTGGCCTCCTGCCGTTTCTCCAGAGCCAGGTCTAGAGAAGGTGTTTGGAAGCCTGTTGGATGCAAGTGTTACATAAGCAGCATGTTGTTCTCACAGTGTCAGCCAGCTCTTATAGCCCTATGGGTTGGTGTACCACTGGGCTGAGCAGCAGAGAGGCCTGTCACTCAGCTAACCTCAATCGCTTAGGCTGTCCGTGTTCACATCATTGTACAGGCTAGGGTCCTGAGGCCCAGGTTGGGCCAGAGACTTGTTTAAAGTCATAGGGAGTAGGAATCAGTTGACCTGGGTACAGGTGTTTGGGAGAAGAAATTTGATGCAGATTACATGAAGCTTTCCCTTCTGCGTTGTTCCCCTGCGTATGTAGCCTGCTTTCTGGGCTGAAGGCATCTCGGACCCCCCCTCCCAGGTTGTCTGTTTGGTTCCACATCACAGTTCTCCCCTGAAGCTTTTGCGCTGCCCCTTGGGTTTTCTAAGAATCGAATGGGTTGGTGGCTGAAAGAGCGCATTCTAGGATGTTGCAGTTTGCCAGGAGGGCTGCTTTCGAGTGGAACTGTGTGGCTGCCACTGGTCCCTTTCATTTGTGCTTGCTGACGCTTGCAGCAGGCACAGAATAAACGCCTCTATTCTAGGGTCTCTAGCACACCTGCTCTTTGGGAGGGCAGAATTCCTTCTTCTCCACATTTATTAGGTGACTGGAGTGCCCGGAGTGTGTGTGTGTGTGTGTGTGTGTGTGTGTGTGTGTGCGCGCGCGCACGCGCGCGCATGCATGCATGCACCTATGATTGATTGCACAGCTTGCCTCTGCCTCCACCCCCCCCCGGGGGGGGCCCAATCTCACAGCAGTGGTCCTGACTGGTTCTGTAGAAGGTAGAAAGCTGGGCTTGGGGCTGAGAAGCACTTAAAAGAGTTGTGATACAGGTTAAGGAGGCTTACCTAGTGTGACAGTGGTCTGTCAGTCAGGATGTTGAGAGCAAGTTGGGCGCACTGAGGAGGAAAAGACCCCCTCAGGCACAGGTTTCCTGTTTTGCAAACAAAAACAAAACGGATGACATTCATGGACCCTGGTGGGGCTTCAGCGACTCACTGTTGCTTGCTGTTGGCTGAGCCTGGCATGGAGCCCAGAAATATGGTCTGTAGGTTTTTGCTCCAGCACCACAGTGGAGCCCACAAGGGCAAATTTGAAGTGGATTCAGTAACTTAATCTCTGGTCAAAAGGGCAGGGTCACAGTTGTCTAGGTGGTGTTAACAGTGTAGCGTATTCTCAGAGAGCTGGTCATTGGCAGAGCAGGTGAATTTGTCCTGTCTGGGAACTAGGGAGCCCAAGCAGGCTTTTGGGCAGACAGGAAGATCAAGACCTCAGAGTCTATACTCAAGCCCAGAGAAGTGGTATGGGAAAGGTGGTCAACATAGAATGAGCATGGGCATTAGACATGTGTCTAAGGCGAGGGAAGACAGGCCTAGAGGCAGGAGAATTGGGGCGCCCAGTGCATGCTGGTGGTCAGGGTGTGAGGAGGCCGGACCGCTGCGCCCCGCCTGTCCTTCCTTCCCTGATGCCCAAAGCCTCGGTGTCAGCCCTTCTCCACCTCCTACCTGGCACTTCTGCCCGGCGTCCCCCGTGCGCCCACCTTCTGGCTCTCGTTGTTTCTCTCCAGCCGCCCGCGCGGGGGTCAGTCTGCTGGGGGCACCGCGGACCCGGGGCGAGCCGGCCGCCGCCGCCCGCAGAGGGAGGAGCTGGCGGAGGAGGCGGGGCGCGGAGCGGCCGTGGCTTGGAGCGAGCCCGGCGCGCCCGGGAGCGCAGCCCCGCGGCCCCCGAGCCCTGAGCGGGCGCGGTTCGTGCGCTGGCGGGAGCGGGCCGGGCGCGGCGGCGCGGCCCATGGAGCGGCCCCGGGCCGGGCCCCCGGCGGGCGGGCGGGCGGCGGGCGGGCGGTGGGCGCTGCGGCGGCGGCTGCGGTGAGGCCGGCGGCGGGGCCGGGCCGTGCGCCATGGAGGCCCCGGGCGCCGGCTTCGCGTGCCCGCTGCCCCCTGGCATCGCGTCCGTCACCTACGTGTTCGTCTACAGCCCCAGCGGGCCCGGCGGATCCGGCCCCGCGCCCGGCCCCGGCCCGGCGTCTCCCGCGCCCCCCGCGCCGCCGCCCCGGGGCCCGAAGCGGAAACTTTACAGTGCCGTCCCCGGCCGCAAGTTCATCGCTGTGAAGGCGCACAGCCCGCAGGGCGAGGGCGAGATCCCGCTGCACCGCGGCGAGGCCGTGAAGGGTGAGGGGCGCGGGCGGGCGGGGTGAGGGACGCGAGCGGGATGGGGGGCGGACCCCGGGGCACGCGGCCTAGTTCATGTCATTTTGGGGTCTCTGTGGTTGGGGTGTCCCTGGGTCATGACAGCAAGGTGCAGTGCCGGGGTCTCTGCCTCTGGCCCTGGTCTTATGGGCTCCTGGCATGAAGCTCTAGCTCTGTCATGGTAGAGGCTTGGCTCTAGTGGGGCGGTTCTTGTTATGATGGGGACCAGCGCCAACTGGGTCCTTGTGTTGGAAGGACCCTAACCCACTACAGAGCTCCCACGCCTTGTGGGGTTCCTGTGTCACTCTGGGGCTTCTTTATTGGAAATCCTTGGGATACAGGTGAGGGGGGGCTTGCCATCTTCCGGGGATCTGTAACAGTTGTGGTTGTCCGTGTACAGTGCCCATTTCTTCCATGGATGATGCCTGTTTTGGGGAGACAAGCCCCTCTCATCACGGGGCCCTCTGTCGTTATTTTGTCGTTCCTACCTTGGGCACTCTGGCTCTGAGGTGGAAGTAGTTGTGAAGATCAGCCCTCCTGGTACATCATGTGGCTTACTCCACTGCCTGCCTCCCGATGACCCTGAGCTCTTGGCAGTGACTCTTGAGTGGACGTCAGTTACCATGGTTGGGGGAAGTGGTCACTGTGGGCAGTAGCAGTAGCGTTGCCCCTGCTTCTGCCTCTGTCCTCTTCAAGTGTGTCCATCTGTGTCTGTCTGTCTTCCACATGTCCATCCTTTACTGAGGCCATCTGTTCAATTCTCTCTTCCATGTGGATCCCAGAATCTTCCCAGGGAAAAGGCTAGGGGGAATGTGGGCTTGGGAAGAGAGCAAAGCCAGGGTTAGGGTTGTGGGCACACTGAGCCTCAGGTGGCAGGGACATGGGTGCCCCCCAGCTCTGATTTGCCCTGACAACCTGTCTGGCTTTTTTCCCCAGTGCTCAGCATTGGGGAGGGCGGTTTCTGGGAGGGAACCGTGAAGGGCCGTACTGGCTGGTTCCCAGCTGACTGTGTGGAGGAAGTGCAGATGCGACAGTATGATACACGGCATGGTAAGTGACCCCAGTGTTGCCCAGGTAGCCTCCAAAAGGCGTATGCTTCTAGTCTCCCTTTGGTCTTCTCGGTAACAAACATGGATGTTCACTAAGACCACGGAGTTAACTCAGTTACACTCAAGATACATACAGATTTGTACATACACACTGTGGGTAAGCCTACATGTCCTTAGGAACATGAATGTGTGAACCTGATAACAGTGGAGAACCTTTGCCATGCCAACAGGAGCATCCTCTCATGGGCATCCTCTGTTCGCGTGGGGGCACTTGAGTATTCAGGGATGGTGACCACCCCTCTGGCCCTGGTACAGTCTTCACAGAAGTACCAGGTTCTTAGAGCTCCCAATAACGAGCGGGTGGCAGATATGTAAGGAGGTCAATGGGAGAAAAGAGGCGCTTTTCCAAACTGGACAGATTGTCCAAGTGGGCAGAGCAGGAGGCCTGGACCAGCTAAGAGGAAATGAGGCCAGTTGGGCTCCAAGGAGTCATTCGGGGTACCCTGGGGTTGATAAGGTCTCAGGGAAGCTAGCTTATGAAGGATGGCCCCTGTTGTATAGACACGGGAAGGTGAGGGCTGCAACTCCTGGGGCTGCTGAGCAGCCACGGACCAATCTGCTGAACACTTGGACTTCTAGGAAGGATCCCTTAAGGCGTTAGTGAAGCAGTGGCTGGTCCTCTGAAGCTCCCGTGTGGGCTGGTTACACGTCCGGGGTATACCCCTTAATTTAGTCCTCAGGTATGATGGGAGGCCACACGATTAATGATATTATTTCCGGTCCAGACAGTTAGTATGACAGTTGACGTATTAGGAGGTGTATGACACTCCTAAGTGGTGGTCCAGGATGGTTATTAGTGATATGTCTGGATTGGTGTACATGTATCCCTTTCTCTTGTACATAGAGGGTTTGGGCCCTGGGTTGCAGGACCTCTACCTTAAATTGGTAGTTTCCCAGGGGAGCCCACGACCATGTGGCCAGGAGCCTTGACTCTGTCACACTTGACAGATGCCTCGGTTACACGGGAGCTCAGTTACTGGCCTACTGCTGGATAGGTGCCTTGCTTTCTCTGTGCTAGTGACTGGGAGTATGGAAGGAAGTAGCTTCACTTACAGTCTGTGGCGAGTAGACAGAGTGGGATCCAGGTGAAAATGATTTCAGAGGTTTGGATCCTAGTTCCAGAAGGACAGAGAAAGGGACAAGGGATAGGAGAGGGGCTGCACACCTGTTGAATAGGAGCTAGTCTTGTGCCTTCCCATAAGAGTGGGGATAAGGTTCTGAGAACCGTGGCTCCTGTTTTGTAGCTCAGGAGGGAGAGTTGGAGTCAGACTTCAAGAGAGGCAGATGTTTGTCCTTTTCTCTCCAAGCTGGACCTTATGCTGGCTCTTTGTGGCTATGGAAAGTGTCCTCCCTCCCGTTCCCTCTCCCAAACCCCCCTCCCCCCGCTGCAGGCATAGGTCATTGAGAGTGGGTGATCCAGAGTGTTAGCCTGAGGAAGTCAAACAGGACTTCAAAGCAGAGGTGTTGTTTAGGCTGGGTAGTTTGCAAGTGGGTCCCCCGTGTTTATAGGGGTCCAACACAGTGTTTTAGAATTATGCCCATTGCCAACTTCTGTATTTGTATAGTGCCAGACATGTTTTTAGCATTTTTTATATGAATGAAGTTGTATACATATCCTAGCAATCTTGGGATGTGGGGCCAGTGGTCAGTGTGTTTCCGGGACATCATTGACTGCACGGGACAGGGATGTTTGTTTTTATTTTGCTATGCCAGCAGTTAGCTTTGTAAGGAATGGCACAGCTGGAGTGGGGAGCATGGGCCTAGCGACCTGTTCTTGGGGTCAAGATAAAGAGTAATCTTGTAGTAGGAGCTGGCTGAGCAGATATTTTAGGGTGAAGATCAAGATCTAGGCAAGGCAGATCGGAGAGTAGGGTGTGTCAAGGTCACAGAGAAAGGAGGGATCCCAAGAGGAGTAATGGAGTTTTCTAGCAAGCACAGGACTCCTTAGCAGGGCCACAGCTGTCATAGATGACCTGAGGGAGTGGGATTCAAAAGTACCCAAGTGGACGGGAGCCATATTTGTGGGCCTTGCTATGGCTACCTTTTGGGAGGGGGTAGGAGCACCTTCTTCTGACCTCAGCTGCAATGCTCGTCTTGCTGGTCTGGGCAGAACTTGTCTGGGATTTAGGCTGAGTTGCACCAGAGAGCAGAGGGCATCCTACCAACAAGAACCTGTTTCCAACACCTGCCCCCCCAACTCTAATTCAGGAACCAGAGTGGGAGTGAGGGACTTTTAAAGACCAAGGACCAAGAACAGGTGCTGAGGTGCATAGGTTAGGTCGGCATCTGGTAGGACACAGGCCCTGGCCATTAACCTGGCAGAGGAGATAGCCTCCTGCAGCTATGTAACCGGAAATGCTGAGGCCAGTGAGTGCAAGGATCTCGAGGCTTAACATACCTTCCCATGCTGTCTGCCTTTTCCCTTCCAGAATGTTCCACTTGGGAGCTGGTGCTGGGCATATTCCTTTCAGCTGGCTTTCTCGTGTGTGGTTAATAAAACCAGAACATGAATTTGTGTTATATAATAAATAGTTTGTTTGGTTGATGAAAATGTGCAAAACAGGAGGCTGTGCAATAGAAGCTGACCAGGATAGGGCTGCTCCACTGTGCTTATCTCTTAGGGTCAGGGGTAAGATCTGGAGAGGGCAGAGCAGAGAGGTGGGTGGGGTTAGCCAAAGTCACAAAGAAGGATGCAGGCTGCAGAGGAGCTGGTGTGAGACTGGTGGGACCTGGGGCTTCCTGTCCACTGCAGGGCTCCCAGATACGGTTCAGCTAGCATAGCATCTGTGTGCCTGGGTCAGCATGAAGAAGGATATGCTGGAGATCGGAATTTGAGGCCCTGCTTGTGTGATGCTGAGGCTTCACCTGCACTGGTCTTGGGGACGGGTGATAAGGGTATGTTTGTCACTTAGAGTAGGACAAATTCAGGGCGTAAGCAAGCTGATGTGGCTAGGATGTAACAGGCTATTCGAACCCGGGCGCTTCCAAGGCAGCTTTTCCTGCTGTGTAAAGAGAGGTTCAGGTAGAACAGCTCACTTATTGAGAGTCTCACACGTAGTGCCAGGGACCTGAAGTCTGCACCAGTACTTTTCTTGATAGCCATGTCATCTGATGTGAAGATCACCCAATCATTGATCCATTCCTGTCTGTGTCCATCTGTCTTTTAGCTCATTGACTCATCTCTCTATCCACCTACTTATCCAGCAACCTACCCAGCCCTCAGCTCCCCCTTTTTCTCCACCCACATATCCCTCCCTCCCGTCTGTCCATCCATCCATCCATCCATCCACTTTTGACCCATCCATATATTCCCTCAAGCCTTCGTCAACCCATCCAGTCATATGCACTTTGTATTATCTTATGTCTCATCCATCCATTCGTCCATACATCAATACAGTCACCCACTCACCTGGCCAGTTGTGTTCCATCTGTTATATGCCAGGTGCTGCTGTGTTGAGCTCTTGGGACCCCAGGGGTAATTACATCTCATCTTTTGCTTTAAGGAGCTCATAGTTACTGAGAAACCAGGTCATTAAAAAAAAAACAACTATGTTTTTGCTGGGTATGGAGGCACACACCTGTAACTCTAGCACACAGGAGACTAGGACAGATATTCTTGAGTTCAAGGCTCAAGCTATATGTGGTGAGATCTTGTCTCAAAAAAAATTTCAAAACAGGGTGCTGTAGGACTCTGTTACCCAGTACCCACATGGATATATTCAGGGGATCCGGCTCCCTCTTCAGGCTTCTGAGTGCCCCAGACATATATGTGATACACATATATACATGCAGGGAAACACATAAAGTAAAATTAAGCAAAAACCTTTTTAAAAGCCCAGACAATAGAGAACCTAACTGATCAAGGTTCCCTCTGATCTCTGCATCGACTCCACACTGTTCCTGTCTGCTCCGGATTAATGCCATGTGCATGATCTTTTCCTTGGCTGCCTCACCCTCCTACCTGCAGGCTGCTCCCTTGACTGTCTGGACCTCTGCTCAGCTCTTCTTTCTGCTGAGGCCTTTGCTGTCCCTAGAACTGTACTTTTACATCCCTTTCCTGCTTCGTTTCTCCTGTTAGCTAGCACGTTATAGTTATTATTACTTTTTGTTCCATTTCTCGGGGTAGCTTATTAACTCCTCAAAGGCAGAGACGTTGCTCTGTTCTAGAGTAAACAGTGCCTGGTATGTAGTAGAGGCTTAGTGAATGGATGTTGAAGTGAAAAATTGGGTCTTGAGAAGTGGTATAGCAAGAGGGACTGAAGGAAGGAGGTGCTGAAGGATGAGATTGAAAACAGTGGTGGTGCCATCTTGTGGCCTTCTGAGGCACTACAAGTGGAGCCAGAGGAGCCATTCTGAACCTTGAATCTGTTGTAAATTGCAAGGCTAAGTGAGGATCAGCGGGAGGTTTGTACTGACCAACTCCATGGTGTCTATGAAGAACTTTGAGATCAAAGGACATATTAACATATTCTGTGGAATTTATTAATATAGTCCTATGGGATACGGTGATATTAACATAGTTACTCTTGTAGTTATTAATTATTATATTAATATAGCTCATTAGAATACAGTGAAGTCAGGGTAGGGGCAGAGCTTCCTGTGATCCCTTTCCTCATTCCTTGAGTTTGTCTACCTTGCTGTTGTGAGGAAACTAGTGGACACACTGGGGTGCTTCCACACTGGTGCACATACGCTCACAGCCCAGACACGTACATATGCCTGAGTCCAACACTTGGATACACTGTGGGTTGTACATACGTGTGTTTGTTACTAATGACTGGAGTCATGTCCAGATAACAGATATGGCTCTCACTTTGACAACATGAGTGGGTCACAGACATATAAGCAGCAACACAGCATTTATACTTTACTGTGAAGTTCACATACATGTCCTCTCAGTATACAACTTGCTGACTGGATCAGTCTGGCCTTGTATGGTTTTCTGTGTCTAGCTGCATGTTAAGTAAGGGGTTGGGAAGGGGGCTGCTTTCTTCTTGGGCCCTAACTCCCAGAGGCCAGAGTTCCCTGTATGATTATCTGAGCCTTCCTACCTTAGGACTTTTGGTCCTTGAGCCCCATTGCACTGATCAGTCTGTGTCCCCATGCACTCTGAAGTAGAGATGCAGTTTGGGGAGATTCAGCTAGGTAGAAGCCATGATCATTTCTTGGCTCTTGCTGCTCCCTCCAGAAACCCGAGAAGACCGGACAAAACGTCTCTTCCGTCACTACACTGTGGGTTCCTATGACAGCCTCACTTCACACAGGTATTGGCAGGGGTGTGGACACATGGGGACACTAGCTGGACCCAGTATATCCAGTGAAAGGGAAAGTCAGGGTATATGGAGGTGGGAGGTGAGCAAGGAGTGGGTGGTTAGCGACCTCTGCTTTTCTTGTTCTAAGTTGACTGCGTGTGGGACCCTGTAGGGTCAGCCTCTCGGCTAGGCTCCCTCCAGACTCCCCTCACTCAACCTTGCTTTCCTTCAGTGATTATGTCATTGATGACAAGGTGGCTATCCTGCAAAAACGGGACCATGAGGGTTTTGGCTTCGTCCTCCGGGGAGCCAAAGGTAATGGGTGTGGATTTCATGAGGAGGGTACTGCATTGCGGGTGATGTCTTTTATGCCCTGCCCTTTTCTCCCGTTTTTTAAGCCCCCCCCCACCCTGCCCCATGGTTGTATGTCTTGGTTTGGAATGTCCCAGGACAAAGCCGTAGGCCCTCTCTGTTGCTTTCCATTCAGTTGTGGGGAGTCTGACAGAGTAGACATCTATTTGGTGAGGGTAAATGGGGGACTTCACAGAGGGATGTACACTGGTTTGGGTACCCCATGTGCTGCCCACCCCACCCCAGGTTTCTGTGCCTGAGTAGTCAGGTGCCTCCAGCTGGCCAAGGTTCCTTTGTTGAGCTGTCACGAGCTGTGCTTGTGAGTGCCTTATTCTCTTCCTCTCCCCGCAGCAGAGACCCCCATTGAGGAATTTACACCCACACCCGCCTTCCCTGCACTCCAGTACCTGGAGTCTGTAGATGTGGAAGGTGTGGCCTGGAGGGCTGGGCTTCGAACTGGGGACTTCCTCATCGAGGTGAGGCCCCCAGCTGTCCTTGCCCAGCAGGAGGGGAGGGGGGTCCTAGCTCCTGTGCTCTGAGGTGGGTGACACTTGGACACACTTGCTAGCTGCTTATCTATCCCAGGTGAATGGAGTGAACGTCGTGAAGGTCGGGCACAAGCAAGTAGTGGGTCTCATCCGTCAGGGCGGCAACCGCCTGGTCATGAAAGTCGTGTCTGTGACCAGGAAGCCCGAAGAGGATGGTGCTCGGCGCAGAGGTGAGTTCAGACTGCTGTCTTTCAGGTCTTGCCCCTGGCACTTGGCCCTAGCCCTTTAACTTCAGGCCCAGATACCTCTCCCCTTCTCTGATCCCACATTGCTGACATCCCATTCCTGCCTGAGATGAGATAAAATGCCCTCATTTGCTGCACAGGTCCTTGATGTTAGACGCCTGACCCTGTGACCAGGCCTCTGACCCTGATCCTTGATTCCCCCCCCTCAGATCCCTGTCCCCTTCTTCTATGAATCCCCTAGCCCTGGTGTGGCAGAGCCCTCCTTCCCAACGCCAGCAGCTGCCTGGAGGCCGGGTTGTCATGGCAACTGTGAGGTTGACGCTGCTGCTGCTGCTGCTTATTGTGCAGGGAAGGGGGAGGCGGCACCTGAGGGAAGAGGAAAAGCGTCTTCTCCCCGCGCCGACGCCAAAGACGCGGCACAGCCTGGGCCTAAGAGGCTTTACCGCTGGCCCGGCCCAGGTGTGTGGCTTGCCAGGCCACACTGTGGCCTCATAAAGAGTGGTGGTACCTGAACCTGGGGTGCTTTAGGCAGCAGGAGGTAGTCTGGCAGGAGATCCACCCAGCCCCCCATGGGTGGTGCCCACTCACTGGGGCCTTGGAGCCCGCAGGGTGGATGCTCTGATCAGAACCAGCCAGCCTCCTAACCTCTGCTGGTACTCTTACAACCATTTGAGGCCTTGGCCCTGGGAGTCTTAAGGGCCCTGGGGGCCCAACTGCCCTGGCTCCACTGCTCCCTGAGCGCCTCACGCCATGAAGAAGTTTGCATCTAGCCGCAGCCTGAACAAGATCTTGGCACAGTGTGACTCGTCTTCAAGGGAGTACGAGGAAATCCAGGCAGTGGAGCGCAAGTGGCACTTGCACCTGGCCACACCGCGCCGCCTGCTGCTAGACAGGAGGGCCAAGGCCTCCCTCTTCTTTGCAGCCCCACCACCGCCAAAGAGGGCTCCCAGCACCACGCTGACCCTGCGCTCCAAGTCCATGACGGCTGAACTTGAAGAACTCGGTGAGCATTGCGGGTAGACGGTGGATGGATGGTCTCAGTGGGCTGGCCAAAGTGGAGTGGACACAGGCAGTTCAGGAGGGTTGTGGTGCCGAACTGGGGCTAAGGCCAGCTAGGGACAGAAGGAAGAACAGATGGTTGCAGAGACAGATCAGCAGCTAGGGTGCGGACTGGAGGGATGGGGAAACTGGGTACCTGTGTGGTGAGGAATGCAATAGCAAGTGAGGAGATGGGAACTCGGGGCAGCAAGAGGAGCTGGAGTTGGGCAGGGACAACCAGGACGGATGGCTGGGGAACAAGGTCTGGCCCTGTAGCATGCCCGCATGCATGCACATGCATGTGTGTGAGTGCTTTCCCTGGTTCTGTGCTTCTTCCACTAAGACTTTGCTCTTGCATTTCAACCTAGCTGGCAAAGAGCGGTGGTAGGGCAACCTAGAGTCTGCTCCTGGATCGGACTGGCATGAGCTGGGTCCTATTTGTGTTTCTTTTACTCGGTTGGTACCTGGTCACTTACTGCCAATTGAGTCTACTGACCTAGCAGAGACACTGTAAGCACCTCTTAACACAGAGAGGGGATGGGGCCTGGCAAACTGTGGGGGGCAGACCAAAGTATGTGAGACTTTGATGGATACAGTCCCAGGTTGACTACAGACAGCCTCATCGTGGGCATGTCCTGATATACATGACCCCATCCTGGCCTATGACAGTTACCAGCTTTATCCTGGCCATGTTCCATATGCATAACACATCCTATATGCATGTGCATATGTATGGCAGTTTCCAGTCTCATGTACGTGACTGCAATGTAACCAGACTCATCATGGACATGTCCCATGTACATGACCACCACATCTTGACAAGTATAGCAGTTACCAGCCTTGTCATGGGCATGTTTCATATGCGTGACTGTATCTTGACACATATGCCAGTTAACCTTGTCATGGACATGTCTCATATTCACAGCCATGTCCTGACATGTGACATTTACCAGCCTCGTCATAGGTATGTCCTATATGCATGATCACATCTTGACACATAGGACTGTTATCAGTTTCATCCTAGGCATGTGCTGATGTATGTGATTTTATTGTCATTGTGGGCATGTGCTAATATCTTTGACTATTAAGAGCCTTATTGTAGGTGGTTATTGGTTAACAGTTTCATGGTAGGTGTATTCCAACACATGTGATAGATTGAAGCACTCTTTGCTTCTGTGGTTTGAGCCTAGTCTCAATCCCAGACTTTCCTCTGGCTTCAGTCATAAAAGGAAACCTTAATCCTGGCTCCCAGAACTATCCTTGTCTTTGCTGACCATGTCCCAACTATAGACTGAGCTGCCACATTCTAAGCAGGTGCCTTGAAGGAAGTTTGGAAAACAGTTACCAAGAGATAGAATGGGCTGACATGATCAAGATTTCCTATGGTAAAACTCTGAATGAAATAAATAAAAACTACAGACAGTGTAAACGAGGAGGAATCCTCTTGCTTCAGGAGTAAAGCAAGAACTCAGAGGAGTGGGAAACTGGTGTTTCCAGTTCCTGATAGAGGTTCTCAACAAGGCTAGAAGATGCTGTGGACTTGTGAAAGCCAGAGACAGCCACAGGCACCGGGGTTAGCAGAAAATGAACTGGAGGAGCTTGAGTGATGGCTCAGCACTTAAGAGCACTTGTTGCTCTTGCAGAGGACCCTGGTTTGGTTCCCAGCACTCACGTGGTGGCTCATGACCATCTGTTGTAACTCCAGTTCTTGTGGATCCAGCCCATCTGACCTCTGGGCAGGGAGGGGGCACCAGGCATGAATGTGTTGCACACACATATATGCATACATACATTCAAATAGAAAAATCTAAAAAAAATTTAAAAAGAACTAGAGATAAGAGTATGAAAGGTTTAAGTTACTATAAAGGCAAGAAAACCAACAGAATTAATGAAATTAACAGGGTCAGAGGAACAACAATAATAGCATGTTTGGGAATCCTTAACTTATTGAAACAAACAAACAGTCACAGGTGAGAAGGGTCTGCAGCTTGGTTACACAGGATCCAGGACTCCCTAAAAATATAGCAGTGAGTAAGAAGATCAGGCAGAGCCTACCCAGAATCAGCTTAGGAAGCAGGTGAGGTAGAGCATCAAGGACCAGTCAGGGGCCATGAGGACAGGTGAGGAGACCTCAACATCTACGTGATAGGAATTCCAAAGGAGAATAATAGAAGGGCTAAGGATTTCCCAAAAGTTAATGGAAATGTGAGACTCCATCCTGAAGAAATATGTCACAAATAAATATGATCTGTCAGAGTCAAACTTTAGAACACAGGAAAAGCAGAAAAATGTTACCCAAGCCAGTAGAGGGAGCCAGTTGGCTTAGACGTGAGTGGTGGCATGCTTTCTGACTTTCATCAGTTATGATAGAAGGTAGAAGGTGGTGAAAAGTGGGTGCAGATAGTAAGAGAGCAGACCCATAACATGGGTCAGTACACCAGTATGAATAGACAGCTGCGTCTGATTGGACATTAATGCATGATCCTGGAGTCTCTTGCTAGAAGCTGTCCCTTCCTGCTTTGCACAAAGAGGTGTTATTCATCCTGAACTCTGCACTCCAGGAACCGAGAGGCACCCCCCCCAGAGAGTGGAAGAGCTCCTGTAGAAATGGGAGCGGAAGAGTCAAGTCTTCCCCTCTGCTCTGAAATCCTTGGGAGAGGGCACTCCAGTTATTATAGACCTTGGTGGGCCAGAGGAGTAGAGTCTGGAAGGGGTGTGGAGGTCATTCAGCAGGAGCCTCTGCCTACACTTCTGGGCCCAGGATCATAGTTATTGAAACTGGAACCAGGTTCAAAATTGGGCTGTGTTTAGAGAAAGACCCAACAGTCAGGGACCCAGTGAGCTACCCTGACACAAAGACACCTATCTTAGGAGGTAATCTGGTCCTTCTGGGCATGCCTGATTTGAAGGAACCAGACCAACATAGAGTTCTCCAAGTACCCAACAGAACATCCCACAATTCCGTGTTTGTTCTTTCTGGTTTTTTTTTTTGAGACAGAGTTATTCTGTAACCTAGGCTGCTGTTGGATTGCCTATACCTCCTGAGTTTTGGGATTACAGGCATACACTACCAGGCCTGGCTTTGTTTGTGTTTTTAAAAGGTAGAAATAAGACGTGCTGAGTCAGCATTATTATGAGCATGTCTATCCTGCCGCTCCCTGATGGATCCCTTTAGGAGTGTTTATAAAACCGATGACCTGAACTGAAAAGAAAAAGCAGTGTGAGGTGAGGGGATGTGGGTGCAGAGGTGGAGGCTCATGCCGTGTAGAGGGTGAGGCAAGGCAATGCCGGAGGAAGAAGAGGGGTGAGTTCCCCGGGAACTAATGGAGCGAGCAGAGGCTGATCCAAAATTAAATTAATTAATTAAATAAAAGGAAACTGGTGGTGGCTGGCAGAAATCAGTGGAAGAACTCTGTGGTGTGGCACATCCCTATCACTCAGGAGTTTGAGGCGGGAGGATTTCTGCGAGTTCCAGGCCTGCGTGGGCTACAGAGTGAGTTTAAGGTCAACTTGGCCTGTGTAGCAGGATCCTGTCTCAGAAAGAGAGGGTTGTTCATAATAGTCGGGTGGGGAAGGATGGAGGCGAAGATAATCCCATTCTCCACTCTCATTCTAGTCTGGGACTCTACCTTGTACATATATGCTCAGCTTGAATCGGACATGGGTTAATGGGGACCCATGTCTGGGCCCTAGTGTAATCAGACTGTTCCTGTTCATTTATTTAGGGGAAATTAAGACTTTCCTTAATTTCTGGGTCTTTCTTTTGTGATGAAGTCAGGGTAGGTCCCTGCTACTGCCTGTGTCTAGAAAAGATGTCTTTACTGTGTGCTTTGTTGCTTACATCTGCTTGTTGCTAGCAACCTGCTTTGGAATATGGAGGTGTCAGTAGCGGAGTGCTTGCCCAGCATGTTCGAGGCCCTGAGTTCCACCTGCAGTACCGCAAAAGCAAAGCACAACCGAAATCTCAGTACAGAATGTTCCTAGGTGACCACTTCAGTTAATCGCAGACTTGGGTTTTTATAGTTATGTATCTTCATTCTGAACAAACATTTGGCTGCTCCAAGTACAGCTTCATTGTGCGCATCTTTGTGTGTGCATGTGCACATGTGCATGTGTATGAGTGTGCATGGACACACAGTGGGTATTCCTGCTTTTGCTTGTTCTCTTCTAGAGTTTGAGAGCATTGGTAGGCTTGTGCTCCTGGTCTAAGAAGGAGGTATATAGATGGGGACAGACCCACGAAGGCCTGGTTGTCGGGAGGTGGGGGTGGGGAGAACAGGGTGGGGAAACTATTGTGCAAATGGTCCAGGTGCCATGGAATACAGCCTTCATCTTACTCCCTTTGCCCTGTTTCTCAATTCCAAGCTTCCATTCGGAGAAGAAAAGGAGGTAAGTCTCCTGCTATGTTTTTAGGTCTGGCTTGTTTTTAGGTTCTACCCTGCCGAAGGGTACTGGCGTGTGATGAGGCTCTAGTCCAAGTCAGCGTGGTCTGGATTCTGGCACACTCTCTTGTTCCTGCCTGGGGATTTGGTAGGGATTGTGGTGAAGGACCTTGGGAGGATGGATGGGGAGTTCCCAGGGGTATCATTGGAATTAGTAGGGGGTACAGCCATAGTCCTGTGGGTTCAAGTGAGCTTGGGGATGTGATCTATGGAGATAGTCTGGTGCGGAGAAGGTGGAAGAATCCCTGGTGGGGGCCCCTGTAAATAACATGACCCGGAGTGGGGAGGGAATGGTTTGTGAGGATCAGACCATGGAACTCAGGGCATCCAGGTGCCTAGGCTGTGTTGGAATGGTGCTGTTAGGGTATTAGGCTATGCCTTGTGTTGTATTTTTTTGTCCTTTTCTTTGCCGAGGCCAACTTCATGCTGATGAGTTATAGAATTGAGCCCAGAGCAGAGCTGCTTTGGAATAGAGGTTTGAATCTGTTGTCATTGAGAAGGGAGCTGGACTACCTTGCTTAGAATCCTCACACCTGCTCCCCTCCGCCCAGTCTATTGACTTCACTATCCCCTCTTCAGGTTCCACCCATGTGTCCTTTGAGGCTCTTTCTCATATGACTTGTGTGTCCAGCATGGCTGCATGGGACACTGGGTCCATGTGGGGCCAGAGACACCAGGGCCTAGTGGCTTCTGAGGTCCAGCATCTGGGGAAGTCTACCCCAGCTTCTGTTGCTTCCTCTGCCTCTAGAGTGGATGGGAGTCAGCCTGCTTATAACCCATGGTGTGTGGATTTGGGCATCCAGCATCCCTTCTCCTCTTACTCCTGATGCACCGGGATTTGCCCGGGCAAGGGCACTCTCTAGCTCTCAGCATATGATCTGCAGATTCCCCCACCTGACCCCGAGTCTCCTCTTGCTAAGATCTGCATTCTAGCTTCATGATAGTAGAGCTCTTAGGATGCTAGGCTGTGGTCAAGTACTTCTTCCAGCTCTGGGGGAAATGGCTGATTAGTCACTTCCATAGGCCCTTCTTTTCATCCCTGCTTGGGTTCCCAGCGTACTTTCCCCTGAACCCCGCTTTGGAAGGCTGGTGGAAATGACTATACTTGGTTCACTAAGGGATTTTATTTCATTTTAAAAATATTTAAAATAATTAATTTAGGATTAAGTTTTCTAATTTTGTTGTGGGTTTATGTTGGGAAAAAGTGTTCACTTTTTCATATGTAGAATTATTAAGTTCTTCCTCTTGGAAACAGTTCTTGCTGGGCTCAGCACTATTGCAGCGTAACCCGAAACAGCTGCTTTGTTAAACTGTGTGTGCACTGACTGCTTGGATCTCTTGGACCAGGTTCTGTTGGATTTGTTAGTTAAGAGCTATACATTCTGTATTCCATGGCTCAGGTGACAGTGTACCTTGGTAGGACACGTCACCACGGTGTCTTGGACTTCTGATTCCCCTTATGTCTTTACTTCTGCAGTTTCTGGATGGTGTGGCAGCAAGGGTCTGTGATAAGGGGAGTGTTCATTTTGCTCCTGGGAAACAGGAGGACGATGGCAGCATGGTTACTCTGGCAGTCATGTAAAACTCAGCAATGGTGTATATCATCAGGGTCTTGGCCGGGGTAGTGATTC
The DNA here is from genome assembly GCA_028555095.1 of Dicrostonyx torquatus. Lineage (NCBI taxonomy): Eukaryota > Metazoa > Chordata > Mammalia > Rodentia > Cricetidae > Dicrostonyx > Dicrostonyx torquatus. The sequence goes on from JAQHUG010000413.1 coordinate 1,392,544, forward strand.
TGCCTATCAGAGCTCATTTCACTGCAAAGGCAAATGAGAACTTTTGCGTCTGTGGTCTCTAGACTGTTACCTGGTGGTACTAGAAGCCTTGCTTGGGCCCTACAAACTTCTCTCCAGTGGGAGCATGTTTTGTTGGCAAAGTGCTGTGTTGTTCAGGGCTGCAAAGGGGCAGAGCGTTTTCTTTATGAGGAACCCACAAATTGTTGATGAAGATAAGGTAAATGTCCTGACTGTGTCTCCAGCATCTGCATTGGTCCGTGTGGTCTGCATCAGCTAGAGTGGTTTAGGCTCCTTTGTGCTAATCTCCCCTAGACCTTATATGCCACATAGATGCCACATAGATGGGCTCAGAGGGCATACATCTGAACAGAGTCCGTGTGCTACTTGATAAGATCACCTCAGGAGTTAATTTACTCCTACCCAGCAATTGTTGTTAGATAGCAACAGTGGGTGCTGGGGCTTAGGTTTGGAAAGAATAGGAGGTTCTTAGAGAGTAGAAGGGTGTCTAGGACACGTGTCCCCTGAAGATGGGACTAGACTGGGTGGCCAGTGAATCCCTAGGACCTATGTCTCTGTTTCCTAGTGCTGAGGTTATAGGCATGCACTACCAGGCTCAGCCTTCAAGAGTTGAATATGGTCTGGAGACAGGTGGAGCCTGAGGGCATGGAGTGAGGATAGACACATAAAGCAGTGCCCCAGCCTCCAGTGTACTCCTGAACACTGGCCCTCAGTGGACTCTGGGTAGGAATTACATAGCCACATCTCAGACAGCCATCAGAAACCCCTTCCTCCCACTGAAATGATTTTCTCTTGTGGTTCAGTCTGATCTCAGACTTGTAATCTTGCTTCAGTCTCTCAAAGAATGGGATTACAGGGATTGCTCAACCATGTTCCCTGCTGGGAGGATAAAGTACAATAAAATAAAATGCTTGAGGAAGGAAGGATTTATTTGGCTTCCAGTTTGAGATCTTTTCCATTCCTAGTTGAGAGGAGAATGATGAATATTCTTGCTAAGCTGCCCCCCCCACCTTTTTAATGGGGGTTTCTCTGTAGCTTTGGAGGCTTTCCTAACTTGCTCTGTAGACCAGGCTGGCCTTGAACTCCGAGATCCGCCTGCCTCTGCCTCCTGAGTGCTGGGATTAAAGGTGTGTGCCACCACCACCCAGCTTTTCCCCCCAGTTTTTAAGCAGTTTGGGACCCAAGCTCAGGAAATGGTGTTACCCATTTTAGGATGGGCCTTCCCACATCAGTTAATATAGTCAAGAATCCCTCACAGGTGTCTGGAGGCACGTCTCCTGGGTGATTCTGAATTCTGTGTCGAGTTGATAGTGGGAGCAGAAGATCTATGTGTCTCTGCTTCCTGGCTCTGAGGTTACAGGCGTGCACTCCCAGGCTCAGCTTTGACGTGGGTGCTGGGGATCTGAACTCAGGCCTTAGTGCTTGTGTAGCAAGCACTTTACTTGCTGAGCTGTCTCCACAGCCCCCAAAGTCCCATTTTTTAAAAACGGTTGCTTTAATAAAATTTGACTACACAAGCTTTTCATTTCATAACGGATATGACAAGAATATGCCTTAGGCCGCCTGGTGTCTCTCAACCAAGCCCTTCTTAGGCATCAGCCTTAAATGGAGCTGAAGTCTGAGGAGTTTGGGTGGGTAAGCTCTCCGCGAGGAGAGTCCTTTGCACACCGCACCTACCTCTCTTTCCTCAGCTCCCATCCTACTGGAGCTATCCTTCTGTGTGGGCAAGGAGGAAGGAGCTGGGGCCTCCTGTTCTGTATCAAACCACTCTTAGGTTCCCCAGCCCAGGTTTTGTTCTTAGGAGGAACTTCCCATTTGTCTGTTCATCCCTTGGTTATCAGCTTAATCACCCATTTGGCATCTCTTGCTTGAACGTTAGTATCTGTCCTTGGGGCCTTGGTCCCACTAGAAGTAGCTTTCCCGTGGGGAGTGGGTAGGTCATGTGCCAAGAAAAGGCAGTAGGCAAAAAGGAGAGGTGAAAGACTGAGGGAATGCATCTAAGTGGTCTGTCTCCGAGACTCGTCTCCTTATGGCCAGTCATTGTGGTCATGCCAAGTGGCCACAGAGATACCCACCCAGGGTCTCATTAAGGACAGACTTTGGCTGGTTCAGGAACTGGATCCTGAGGTCTGAGGGGGCACTGATGGGATCCAAGATCTAGGGCCTCAGGCAGTGAGAGACAGAGGGGTGGGCAGGGTTCATTGACTCATTAGTGCCATGGGGCTGGCATTGGTGGGTGTGGCGGTGAGGCCAAGGCGCCTCTGGGGCTGAGGTTACATCTCTTTGGTTGTGCAGAAAAGTTGGATGAGATCCTGGCAGTTGCTGCGGAGCCGACCCTGAGGCCAGACATTGCAGATGCCGACTCCAGGGCAGCCACTGTCAAGCAGCGGCCCACCAGTCGGAGGATTACCCCTGCCGAGATCAGCGTAAGCCAGCCTTGGGCCAGGGCTCTGGGATGGTCAGGTCCAGGGCCTGGGGATCAGAGGGTCATGCGCCTCTCTTTTGAGGTAAGAGTTCTTTATTTGGATCCCTTCTCCAGAGGAGGCAGAGCTCTCCATGGCCTCTCTGGGAGACATGTGTTATCGTCTCAGTCTATAGAATGGTTGTAGTTCAGCTTATAGTATGGTTGCAGCTTTTAGTGCCTCTGACCTCAGTCAGATTCGGTGTCACCCTGGGACTACTAAGGTCCACAACTCACTGAGCCTATGGCACAGCATATGCCTGTTCAGAAGGCATCCATAGCCTACCTGGCACTGTGGACTGTTCCTCCCTCTCTATTCAGATGCCCAGGGCCTGTACTTCTGTGTTCATTTCACCACCCATACAGTGAAGGCCTCAACAGAGCATGGGCACCAGTGCCTTTGGGGTATCTGGTGTGTGGGTGTCTAGTCTAGCTTAGGATGGGTGGGGCTGGATGGAGAACTGGGTGCTCCAGAGCCCTGGAACTTCCATGTTCCTCCCTGACCCCACAGTCATTGTTTGAGCGCCAGGGCCTCCCAGGCCCAGAGAAGCTGCCGGGCTCTCTGCGGAAGGGGATTCCACGGACCAAATCTGTAGGTATGGCTGGGCTGAGGGACCGCTTGGGGTTGGAATGGCTGGGCTGGGGTGGGCAGCCTCAGGGTTGGAGGACCCCATCTCTCTCTGCGGAGTTCAAGGATGCCATTTTGTTTATGGATCTAAGTTTGTTCTTCCACCCAGAGATGTGCTGTGAGAAGACACCCTTGAGGTTCTTTTTCCAGTCTGCCTCTCTCCATTCATGGGCACCCTTCAGTCCTTTTCTTCCTGTCCTTCACTCCTGCCTTACACAGATAACAACTGCCACCTGGACAGCTATTTTCTGTCCTGTCAGCCAGAGTGCAGGTCCAGGTTTTCATTCTAAAATTACTCTTTCCTTGAACCTACGTCATCTCTCCAGGTAGCGTCCTCTCTCTGTCCCTTCATGGTCAGACCCAAAAGGTCACCTGTTATTGTTCTCTTGTCCCCATATGCTCATAAGTTGGAAGCAGCAGGGTCTCTGCACAGCCAAATTGAAGCTGCCTCTCACTAAGGTCACCAGCAGCCTCAGGGCATCCTTCCAGGCCTTCCTTTCACTGACTTGGGTTGGCATTCATTTCTTTGCACCCTCCCCTGCGAAACTCCTTGTGGAAGCGAGGTTCTTGCCCTCCCTTCCTTTCTTGGATGCGTTTGGTCAGCATATCCAGACAGTAGGCCAACTCAAGGCTGTGCCTCAGCCTCCTCTTCTGTCCATCATCATTCCCTGGCCACCACCACCCTCCACACTTGGCTGCTGCTTCTAATCCCAGGCCAGAATCTCCAACAAACCCCTCTCACTGCGTGTTTCTCAGGCATCTGGTCTCCTTGACATGCTGACCCATCCATCCACCACACCCACTGTCTGTTGCATATCAGAGTAAACTCCTGCTCAGTCCAAGGACAGGCCAGACATGAGGTGCTGTTATGCACACTGGTTCACTTAATATCTACAGTAATCATGTTGGGGAGGGGGAAGGAAACATTCATTTTACTTAAGGAGAGTGAGAATGACTTGCCACGAATCACATAGCTGTCTTGCTTATACCTCCTGTCCATCCTTAAGCCAAACTAACTCTGCCTGTTACCCATCCTGGGATTCCTGCTTACTCTAAGCTGGCCCTTGGCTAGATCTGGGTCTCAGTTGGAAGGTGACCTGTCTACAGTTAGGTCAGTTATAATATGGGTATCAAAGGCACGCTTATAAACAGAGATGGACATCTGCATTTACACTTAGAACAGGGCAAGCAGAAGTTTCCTGGGGATGATGGGGTGAATGTCTGACAGAGGCCAGTGCGTAAAAACACGTGTGTATATATGGGAGAGTCCATGAGCTGGTAGTGAGGATGGTGGGCAAGGGCAGCTGGTGAGGGACTGCAGTTACTCTGGACCCCAGAGATGCTACTTTCTGCTCTCCCAAACATCTGGGCATCCTCCGAGGTTTCTTTATTTCACACCTCACACGCCTTATCCAGCACAGGCTTGTCTGTCCCGTGTCCTCTTGCAGTGGATCTGTTCTCTAGCCCATCTCTCTGGCAAAGGAAGCTTATGTAGCGCATTTATCACGTGATATCCCTCTAGCTGGTCCTGCATGAACTCCTGTTGTCTCAGGGCCCCCGGAGCAGCAATCCTGTCCTGCTTCATCTGGGGTATCTGTTGCAGACTTTCTAGGACACTAGTCTTCCTATACCCACTGCTGCTTGTCTGCCCTCACTCTTCCTGGATGGTCTTTCCCAGAGTTGGCTACTGTAGACTCCTCATATCGGCCTCAAGCTCCTTGGCAGGCCGGCCAGCTCCTCCCAGCTGGATCTAGCTGACCAGTCGGGAAGCAGGTGCTCAACTTTAGTTCCCCATGGCTAGCACACTGCCAGTTGCCAGCATGACCATTGGCTGAGTCCTCAGGCTCCTTGGGCTCCCGCTTCAGATCTGACTGCTTGTCCCTGGGCCTATAATACAAATCTTGGAACCCTAGGACAATAGTCTGCAAACACGGATACTGCCAGTAAGGACTGCTCGTGATCTTCCTTGAGTTGTGGTGGCTGCAGCAGTCCTTTTATCCGGGTTCTGTGTCTTGAGCACACAGCCAGTGCTTAGGAAACAGTCCTGCTGCAGACTGGAAGACAGAGAAGGTCTTTCTTTATTCTAGGGTCTCCAAGAGACCCTTATTCCGTTTGAGATAGGTGATTTTGCTCTACCCTCAGGCACAGCCTACCGTGCCATTTGTATTAAATTCCACCCCCTCTTCCGTTGTCACACATCATTCCTACCTTCTGTAACCTTAAGATCTATGTGAGTTCTTCCTACATAGTTCCACCGAGCACACAGGCTTGCGAATGTTCAGTACATGTTCTGTGCTCTGTAGGAACGGCATCAAGAGGAGGCCCAAGACCGGCTGGGCCGACCTTGAAATAACTGGTGACGGCCTCAGTCGGCTTTCTTGTAGCCTTGAACTGTAAGCTGTAAATAGCCCTGTGATAGGGGCAAGAAAGGTCCTGGGATGGAACAGATTCCTAAACGTGGCTTGTGTGAAGCTGGAATTCAAGCCTATGTTTGCAACAGGCCTACCCTTGCTAGTCCTGAGTAGGTTCCTGACACAGCCAGAGACAGTGGGTCACTGCCAAGCCTGCCTTCTGCCTTCTACTTCTTAGATCGAGCCACTCAGTGTTTACAAGTCTCACTGTGTGGAACCCTGCACAGGTGTTGACCTTATGTCTGAAATGACACAGGAGGTCCTGCAAGGGTCTAGCCTAATGACATCTCTAGACAAGAGGATGGGGCTCGTTTTTAGTCAAGTGTAACACATGAGAGAACAGGCCCAAGTGGGCCTTACCCTCTGGCTTGGGGGTAGTACCACAAGACAGTAGGGGTAAAACCGAAACATGCCTTCAATTCCAGTTTAGTTTACCCATCCATTCTTCCTTCTGGCTACCTACTAGCTTCTCTAAATTTTAGCCTCTGGCTAGGGTACCAACTTCCTAGTATTCTGCAGGCCAGTGCTTGAGGGTCTCTCCAAGGAACCAGTGCAGCATATTTCCCAGCCTCCTACCCTGGGTATCAGCGCCACTTCTTTCAGATGCATGGATCCATTACCACTATCCTGCATCCCCTCACAGATGTATTACTTTGGGTGCATGCAGGGGGGTGGGTATCCTTTCTGATCACCTTTCTTCTTCCCATCTCTGGTGGCTATCAGGGTCTCCGTTGGCTCCTGCTTGTCCAACACTATGAATGTTTCTGAGTTAGCGTTACTCATCCTTGTGTGGGAAGTCCCTAGCCCCCACCCCACCCCATTCTCCCAACAGTTTTTGTGTGTGGGGTGCTATACACTCCTGGTGTCTTCTCATGGCCTGCTCCATGTGCACAAGGCTTGGAGAGATTGTGGTCTCAGTCCAGGCAGTCAGAGTTTGGGTCCTGTCCCAGTTCCTCTGCAGGAGCAGCCCTCCACACTGTGGGTGGGGTCGCTTCTGGACCTTTCAACTGAGCTCTCCCTACCTGAACAGGATTTGGCACAGAGCGTGGGTGGCCTGCTCAGAGCTTTTGCGCTCTTCCTTGGCCTTCCACGGGCCCTGATCCCGTCTTCCTTGGTGGGGCTGTGGCCACTCAGGGTTGCAGGCAGGATAGGACTAGCCAGTGGCACTGGGTCCAGAGAGGTCTTTCAGTGGCCAGCATCCTTGCCAGACTTACCTGGCCCCTCCGTCCCCAGGGGAGGACGAGAAGCTGGCATCCCTACTGGAAGGGCGCTTCCCACGCAGCACATCAATGCAGGACACAGTGCGTGAAGGTCGTGGCATTCCGCCCCCTCCGCAGACCGCTCCACCACCCCCACCCGCGCCGTACTACTTCGACTCTGGGCCACCTCCCACATTCTCACCGCCACCACCGCCAGGCCGGGCCTATGACACTGTGCGCTCCAGCTTCAAGCCAGGCCTGGAGGCTCGCCTTGGAGCGGGGGCCGCTGGTCTGTATGATTCTGGCGCTCCTCTGGGCCCGCTGCCCTACCCTGAGCGTCAGAAGCGTGCGCGCTCCATGATCATCTTGCAGGACTCTGCGCCAGAAGTGGGCGATGTCCCCCGGCCGGTGCCTGCAGCTACACCGCCTGAGCGCCCTAAGCGCCGGCCTCGACCGTCCGGCCCTGATAGCCCTTATGCCAACCTGGGCGCCTTCAGTGCCAGTCTCTTTGCTCCGTCGAAACCACAGCGCCGCAAAAGCCCTCTGGTGAAGCAGCTTCAGGTGGAGGATGCTCAGGAGCGCGCGGCCCTGGCCGTGGGTAGCCCGGGTCCAGTGGGTGGAAGCTTTGCACGAGATCCCTCCCCAACGCACCGTGGGCCCCGGCCGGGTGGCCTTGACTACGGCTCTGGAGAAGGTCTGGGGCTCACATTTGGCGGCCCTGGCCCTGGCCCCGGCAAGGAGCGGCGCCTGGAGGAGCGACGCCGTTCCACTGTGTTCCTATCTGTGGGTGCCATCGAGGGTAGCCCTCCCAGCGCAGATCTGCCATCCCTACAGCCCTCCCGCTCCATTGATGAGCGCCTCCTAGGGACAGGCGCCCCCACTGGCCGCGATTTGCTGCTCCCCTCCCCTGTCTCTGCTCTGAAGCCATTGGTCAGTGGCCCTAGCCTTGGGCCCTCAGGCTCCACCTTCATCCACCCTCTCACTGGCAAACCCTTGGATCCTAGCTCACCCCTAGCCCTTGCTCTGGCTGCCCGAGAGCGGGCTCTGGCCTCGCAAACGCCTTCCCGGTCCCCCACACCTGTGCACAGCCCTGATGCTGACCGCCCTGGACCCCTCTTTGTGGATGTGCAGACCCGAGACTCCGAGCGAGGGCCGTTGGCTTCACCAGCCTTCTCCCCTCGGAGCCCAGCCTGGATTCCAGTGCCTGCTCGCAGAGAGGCAGAGAAACCCCCTCGGGAAGAGCGGAAGTCACCAGAGGATAAGAAATCCATGATCCTCAGCGTCTTGGACACGTCCTTGCAGCGGCCAGCTGGTCTCATAGTTGTGCATGCCACCAGCAATGGACAGGAGCCCAACAGGCTGGGGGCTGAAGAAGAGCGCCCGGGTACTCCGGAGATGGCCCCAGCCCCCATGCAGGCTGCGACTGTGGCAGAGCCTATGCCAAGCCCCCGGGCCCAGCCCCCTGGCAGCATCCCATCAGATCCTGGGCCAGGCCAAGGTAGCTCAGAGGAAGAGCCAGAGCTGGTATTTGCTGTGAACCTGCCACCTGCTCAGCTGTCCTCCAGCGATGAAGAAACTAGGGAGGAGCTGGCCCGCATTGGGCTAGTGCCACCCCCTGAAGAGTTTGCCAATGGGATCCTGCTGGCCACCCCACCTCCTGGACCGGGCCCCTTGCCCACCACGGTACCCAGCCCGGCCTCAGGGAAGCCCAGTAGCGAGCTGCCCCCTGCCCCTGAGTCTGCAGCTGACTCTGGAGTAGAGGAGGCTGACACTCGAAGCTCCAGTGACCCCCATCTGGAGACCACAAGCACCATTTCCACAGTGTCCAGCATGTCCACCCTGAGCTCGGAGAGTGGGGAACTCACTGACACCCACACCTCCTTTGCCGATGGACACACTTTTCTACTCGAGAAGCCACCAGTGCCTCCCAAGCCCAAGCTCAAGTCCCCGCTGGGGAAGGGGCCGGTGACCTTCAGGGACCCGTTGCTGAAGCAATCCTCGGACAGTGAGCTCATGGCCCAGCAGCACCATGCTGCCTCTACTGGGTTGGCTTCTGCTGCTGGGCCTGCCCGCCCTCGCTACCTCTTCCAGAGAAGGTCCAAGCTGTGGGGGGACCCCGTGGAGAGTCGGGGGCTCCCTGGGCCTGAAGATGACAAACCAACTGTGATCAGTGAGCTCAGCTCCCGACTGCAGCAGCTGAACAAAGACACACGCTCCTTGGGGGAGGAACCTGTTGGTGGCCTGGGCAGCCTGCTGGACCCTGCTAAGAAGTCATCGCCCATTGCAGCAGCTCGGTGAGCAGGGTGATGTGGGGAGGGGCCCGTCCCCCTGTCTTTGTTCCTTCTGTTCATCTGTAGGCTTCCTTCTGTTCTTCCTCATTCTGTCCCATCTCTCATCTGTCTATGGCACGGGTTCCCCCCTCCCCCTGACCCCCATCCATTTCTATCTTTGTCTGGTCTTGCTTTGCTGTCTGAGGTAGAAGGCTCTTTAGTACAGTTGCTCTCTGCATCCCTTTTGGTGCAGGCAGTGGGACTGGGTACCCATGAGACTTAGGTCCAGGAATCCTACCTCCCAGGACCTGTTGGAGGCCCTGCTGCAGGTTCGCAACATTTTCCTCTGGTTTCTAACTTAGGATGCCTCTGCTGTTAAGGGTCTTTTCATGTTGTGCTCTGGAGCTGCCCTTCCTTCTCAGCAGCTCTTTGGCCCTGTGTCTACTGTCCCATGGCTCCATTTCCTTTCTCTTTCTGATAGTATGTTTCTCTTTCTGATAGTATGGTTGCTCCATATGACGGGTGTCACCTCTCCTAGAGCAGCCTTCTGCCTTGCTTCCTTTTCAGACCAGAGTACATTGGTTCCTTTTCTTTAGGGACTTGATACAAATTTCTTATGTTCTGCCCTAGAAGTATTTGTCTTGTGGCACCTTGTAGGACCCTTACACACAGAACCCTAGATGTGACATATAACACTCCATTAGGAAGAGTTGGAAATCACACCATCTCCTCTTTCATCTCTTTTCCTTCCTTGTCCTGTCTGCCCCTCCTCCCAGTGATGATGGGGATAGGAGGAGTTGCTGATCTGGGGTCTGGATGTTGCTAAGGTTGTTGCTAACATTTTGTAGGCTGAAGCTGCCAGCACCTTGGGTTGATCCTTCAGGTCCTTTCTTGGGAACCTTCCCCTGGGCTCCCATGTGGACTGCATGGTTCTTGTGACAGCTAACCAGTTCTGGCCAGCTTCTTGTCTATGTTTCTCAAGCTGCTTTTGCCTTTGCCCCAAGGTCCCCCTATGCTGGGTTTGGGTGGAAGGCCACCTTCTGATTCCCCACTCCTTGTTTCTTAGGTGCCCTTCACTGTCTATGGAAGACAGAGTTCACACACGTGGTAAGCAGGGCATAGCTTAAGAACCGCAGGTCTTATTCTAAGGGCCTGCTCATTTTACATTCTTCCATGTTAGGATCCAAAAGATGAATGGAAGCTTGAGAAGTTCACATTGCCTCTCTTAAGAGGTTCAGGGACATTGCTGTCATTCTAGTAGAAGGCTTGTTCTCAGGCCTTCTCCCTTTCTGGCCTCTTTTCTCAGCCAGAATTGAAAGCCTTTCTCAGTAGTTCAGTGATGAAGGCACCTTTAGCGTAGGTGCGGTAGATATGGACCACTCAGGATGAGTGGCTGGGCTCTCAGGTTTGCCCACAAAACTGGATCCTCAGAGATAGAGGTGTCCTGAGCAACCTTCACCGGATCCTTTTCTCCATGGTCTTTCCACCCATCAGTAGCCCTTCTGTTTCTTGCTGCTGCTTTTCTTGATGAAAGTTGTGCAGAGCTTATTGCTTAGCCCATTGCAGGGCCCCAATAAACGTATTACACCAATAAGAAGAAGCTTAATGCAAGTGCTATATTATTATTTGAAATTTCATGGGCACACAGATGGACAAAGATCTCTTAGGTTCCTAGTAGCACCTTCCGTAACACATTGCGTTTGTACTCTAATTTTACATTGCAGCGGTAGACTTTTGCTGTATCGCAGTTACTCATGGCATTTCTTAGCTATATAAGTAATAAGTTATATTGAGCGCTCACTCAGCTTAGCGTCACTAAACTACCTGGTACCCTGTGTTCCTCCATTTGCCTCTGTATTTTGTTCTGTTCCCACTCACTTTTCTTCAACCTTTTGGGCTCTTTATTTTTGGTTTTGGTTTTGGAAACAGGGTCTTGCTATGCTGTCTGAACTGGCTTTGATCCTCCTACCTCTGTCTCTTCAGTGTGGGCTATCACATTGTCATACCTGGGTGAAACAACAGTCACCTGGAGTGTGTCCTGCTGTTTGCCATAGTGCTTTCATTTCTGGCTACAGGCATGGGGCACTTGTGACTTTGTGTAATCCAGCTTATTTCGGACCAGGTCTTTTGTCTGGTCTTGTGGACAGTCTGGCTTTGATGTCTGTTGGGGCTGTAGCTCAGCACTGGCCTGGTAGCCAGTGGGGGCTGGAATCCAGTATTCATGTCTGACTTTGGGATCAAAATCACCAATGAGCCTTTCTCTTAGAGAAGTGTCTAATAAAGTGTGTGACGTTCTGATGTCTGGGTGTGACTGTGTCCTTTTGGGATCTGTCCTGGCAGAGGTCACACCCTTGTGCCACATTTTTGGTCCGTGTATGGTTCCTGAGTTTTACCTACCAGGCTCATCTGTCTCTTGATGGATTCCACCAAGTTGGGAATGACCCTTTTTTGTCTACCTTCTCTACAGATGTCTTAGTCCAGGGAGTGATAAAGTCTAGCCACAGGTGCTCAACAATTTGAACTTTTGAAGAAAGCGCAGTATCTTGTAGATCAGCTCATTTACCCTGGGCCATTGTTGGTGTTGGGGTTGAGGCTAGAGGGTATGTTGTTCTTGGTGCTACTGTGAGGTCCCTGTTCCCACCTGTACTTTCACTTCGGGTTGCAGTTCTAGCCCCCGCTGGACAGATTCTCATGTCTGAAAAGGCCTGACTTAGGCCACGTGTTATTTGTTCATTGTTTTAACCCAACTTTGGGCCCCCCAACTGGTTGTGGAGTTCCACTTGTCTGTCTTGAGACCTGCGCCTATCTCCAGATTCCACTTATCTTCTGAGTCTTGTGTTTGGACTTGAATCTTCCATGTGGTTTGAAACCTACAGCAATACTGTTTTGCCTTGGCTTTCTGGGGAGGGATTGGTGCTGAGGATTGAATGCATACTAGGCAAATGGTCAGCCGTTGAGCTATGCTACCCTGCTTTGTTTTATTGAAATATGGGACCTTTCTTTTTTTCTTTTCTTTTTCTTTTCTACCTTTATTATGTGTGTGTGTGCGTGCGTGTGTGTGTGCACGCGTGCACGCATGCATGTGTACACATTTTATGGTATACATGTGGAAGTCATAGAATAACTTACAGGAGTCAGTATTGTTTTTGCATTTTATGGGTACCAGGGATTGAACTCAGGTCATCAGGCTTGGCTGCAAGAGCCATCACCTACCGAGCCATCTCACCAACTTGAGATAGAGCCTTTCTATATAACTTAGGGTGGTATTGAACTCACTGTGTAGCTCACTTGGCTTTAAGCCTAAGATCCTCTTGCTTTTTCCCTTCCAAGTGCTGGAATCACAGGTGTATGCAGTCATGCCAGCTGACTCAGCTTTTTTTTTTTTTTAACCTGGCAGATCCTCATTTATGTTTTAAGAAACCATGATGAAATCGCTTTAAAAATATTTGCTGAGTACCTCCCCCCGCCTGCCCCACATGCTTGCCTGTGGGTGGTCAAAGTGTGCCCTGTTCATTCGACCTGTTGAGATCTCACAGGAGACCCATTTTCCAATCAGGTGGCTCTACAAAGCCCTGCTCTGTCTGTCTGATATAGGTCCTGCTTGCATGTTAAGGGTATGGACAAAGCCTGTGTGCTGGGAAAATCATACATGAAGGTTCTTGAGACCAGTTGGATACTGGGAATGGGATGCATTATGTCTCTGCAGATCAAATGCACACTCATTCTCAAAAGTCCAAACTCTGCTAGGGAACAGAAAGGGATCATAAGACAGAGGGACCCTGGACATGTCAGTGTTAGACAGGCCAGGAGGTGAGGAATAAGGTCAAGGTGGCAGAGATGACTTATGGAGAATCTTAGATCCTGCTTGATCTGTGTTCCTACTAAGAATTGTCCTGAAATGAGATGAGGCCTCCAGATTGCCAAAAGCCACAGGTCTAGACCTGACCCACCTAAGTGCAAAGGCAAGTAGGCCTGAGCTACAGGCCAGGCCTGAGTAGGAATCTTTCCTTGCCTATTGGTATCCATGGGCTGACAGAGGTAAGGCGATCTCTGGAGGAAGATGTTGTGGTGTGTTTGTAGGGTGACATCTTTTTGTCAGGGCATATTCTATTCCTGAGTTTGTGCCCGGTTCCAGGAGTCAAGGAAACTGCGAAGAAGAAATTGAAGGGCTGGGATGTCACTGAGTGGTGGAAGGCTTGCCTGGCATGCATGAGGCCTGTCTTTTATCCCTAGCAGAGAGAAAGGGAGGAGGAGGAAAAAGAGAAGGGAAGGAAAAGGTGAAAGGAAGGGAGGGTGGATGGTATAAGGACCTGAAGCCTATGAGGGGCCTGGGCTCTTGTGACGAGAAAGGACCTGGATTAATGCGAGGAATTGGTGACATTTGCCAAGGATAAAAAGGTGGAGGAGCTTCCAGGCCTCTCATATGGATGCTGTTCACTGAGGCAGGGTTGGATATCCTGTAGGTTAAGAGGGGTTAAGAGATTCCAGTAGAAACCTTGAGCTCAGAAGAAACTGATGGGTTCTCACATATGGCATTCCTGGGCTTATTAGTCATAGCAGAGAATGGGGGTAGATGATACGGCCTCAGAAAGTACAGCTTATGAAAGAGTGTGGGCTAGAAAATTCATCCAGGAAGGAAGCCGCTGAAGAAAGGGTTCCTCCCAGGAAGCAGATGAGCCGGCCATTCAGCCAGGGGACCCTGCCTACAGCCTTGGTGATGGCCAGGGGCAGAGGTCAGAGATCTCACTGACTGGGAGTTCCTTGGGGGAAAGGTCTTAGAGACTGAATCAGCCAGGAGCACTCTGGAGGGTAGCAGATGCTGTGAGGTGGACCTCGTGGTAGACACAGTGCTCAGTCAGTCCCCTATTAGTGGCAATCGCCAGCGGTAAGTGTGTAGAGGTGTGTGTAAACATGTTGAAAGCAGATTTGCACAAACTGGGGTTTCTGCCCTGGGGACAGTATAGGGAGTGCTCTTCCCCAAAAGGTGGGCAGGGAACAAACACTAATACTTTGGCTACTCCTTGCATACACACCCTTCCTTGGGCTTCTCTTCTAGGCCTCCCAACATCTCCAACACTGGTGGAGGTTGTTGAGGTTTATGACCAGCCCTCTCTTTACTCCCAGTCCACTGGCTACAGACTCTTGTTTCCGGACCCTGGGTGCCTCTGAAGCCAGTTTGCCCTCAGCCCAGGCCTCCAGTCACCCCTGCCAGGAAGGAAGGCTTTGACGCTATCCAGACAGGTATAGCTGCTTGGCCCAGCTTAGACCTTTTGGACCCAGACTCTCTTCTGAGCTCTGCTTAAAGCTCCCACTGCACTGCCTTATGACTGTTTTGTAGCCTCCAGTGTAGCTGCTGAAACCTAACCCTTGGAATAGGTCCTGTGTAGATGTCTATTCCGTGACACAGATGCCTGGGCAAGGGTCAGCATGAATTCATGGGGAGAAACAGGCAAGGTGACATTACTAGCTTTGTTTTACTCTGTATGTGACTACAGTCTGACCTCACAACTATGCTTCTAGCGCACCTCACCTCTGTTGCCACTCCACTTTGCCCCCAAAAACCAAGATGGCTCCATGAGGCCAGGTTCCATAGGAGTGAAAGTTTCTTCTGGGGGCTCTGCCTGTTACCGTGTGTATACCTTGGATGTTCTTGGAATATTTGTGTTGGGGCCACTGTCTGGCTTCTTTAAGAAGCTCTACCAGGGGTCTGAGCAGTTGGGAGGATGCAATATGGACAGGCTGAGGAGAGAGCCATTAAAAGGGATGGAAATGCGGTCTCCAGGGAGGGAGTAATCCTTGCAAGGAATAAGTTGAAAGTTGCTTTAACGAAATGTGTTAGCTTTTCCTTCTCTGGAACAGATTTTGCCTCAAAGGAACAACTTGAGGAGGAAAGATGTATTTTGGTTTATAGTTCCAGAGTTTTCAGTCCGTGGTTTCTTTTTTTCTTTTTTTTTTTTCAAGACAGGGTTTCTCTGTAGTTTTTGGTGCCTGTCCTGGAACTAGCTCTTATAGATCAGGCTGGCCTCAAACTCACAGAGATCCGCCTGCCTCCTCCTTCTTAGTGCTGGGATTAAAGGCATGCACCACCATCTCCTGGCAGTCTGTGGTTTCTTGGCCTTATTGCTAGGGAGAACATTATAATGGGGGAGGGTTGGGGGTAGTGAGTCATTTCACGGCAGCCAGGAAGAGAGAAGGACCCGGAAGGGAAAGGAATAAGACCATCAAATTATCATCAATGTATTGTTGTGATCATTATTGATTTTTTGGGAGGGGGAGGGGAGCAGAGTCTTAACATGTAGCCTTGGCTGGCCCCGGGGCTTGCTATGTAGATCATGCTTGCCTCAGACTCACAGAGATCTGCCTGCCTTTGCCTCCTGAGTGCTGGGATTAAAGGTGTGTGCCGCCATAGCCAGCCTCCATCAGTATATTACTTTATTGACTAGGACAAAGCCCTCATGATCCCGTTACCTCTCAGTGATTGGATACACCACTGTGCCTTCAGAACGCAAGCCTTTTAGGGGAATATTACATAGCTGAACTATAGCAAGGAGAGAAAGGTGTTGAGGGGACTCTGGCTGGTGTGGAATAGGCACTGCAGATGCTGTGCTGTGTGGGCAGGAACTTAGGCCAGCTTAAGAGAGAAGGCACTGTGGGGGTGGGGGAGTGAGATGGCAGCTGGAGAGAGGTTGGTCAGACAGTGGAGAGACCTAACAGACTGCAAGACAACTGCTAAGCCACGCTTAACGGTCTGCACTGCATAGCAGAGAGAGCCAGAGAAAGGCTGCAGGCAAATCAGACACCTAGCCTAGCTCTCCTAGGTATTTTCTCTTCCCCAGTACCTCTGAAGTCGATGGGCCTTACCTTCTGAGTTCTAGCCTCCATAGAGTGTCCCACAGGGGTCCCTGAACCTGGCTGCCCATTGTGTGGTTGTGACTGAAGGCGTTGTGGGCCTGGCCTGCTAACACTCTCTCTCATTGCTCTTTCCTGCCCATCTGCATGTGGCTGCTCTGTCTAGCTGCGCGGTGGTCCCGAGTGCCGGCTGTGTAAGTGAGCATGCCCATCCCATGCCTCTCGCAGTCCACACGCTGTGCCTGGCTGCCCTTGGCTGCTCTGCATGGCTATGTGGGGCTTTGGTGCTACTGACAGCGACCGAGACTGTCCTTGGCCATAGTAAGGGGTAGAGATGGGAATGAGGGGCCATGGGAGTAGGCTTCCTTTAGAGCAGCCACTTCAGGCTGGCCTCCAGGATCCTGCCAGGTGAGGCTGAGAATTGAGGTTTCATTTGCCTTGTGTGTCTGCCTGTGTGCTACTGCATTCCTACCATTACTGCTGCATGTCTGCAGCACATATAGTCACCATTGCTGCTGTGGTGTGCTCTTCTGTGCAGGGAGACTGTCTTTCAGTTACGGTGTGTTATTGCCTCAACCTCCTGTGGGTGTGAGCCCTGCCTGGTGTTTGTCTCCGGTGTTCATGGACCTGTTTGGTCTTGTGCCACTGCCAGCCTTTACCATGACTCGGCTGTCCCTGAAACTGGCCTACGTTTTCTGGGTCTGTTTGAACTTGAGAACAGAGTTATATGTGGGGAGAGGTCAAGATGTATGACCAGAGCATCTGTGGACAGAACCCATGCCGGGAGACTGTATTAGAGGCTGGCAGGGAGGAGCAAGCAGCTCTTGTCAATGAGAAACTCTTTGGTGGAATGCTATTGGGGCCTCCATGGAGAGCTCTGTGGGGGACTAGTCTTACTCCTTAAGATTCCAGTCAGTCTGAGAATCCCCCAGAGCAAGGCAAGGCACAGGCCGAGATGTTTTTATTTTTGGTTTTTGATTTTTAAAAGAGTGACCACAGGATAATCCTCCTGGCTCTGCTCCCCTCTGTCCACCCCGAAATTACTTTCCACCCCTCACCTGGCCCTCACCCACTCTCCCTCCGCAGGCTCTTCAGCAGCCTCGGTGAGCTGAGCACCATCTCAGCGCAGCGCAGCCCCGGGGGCCCGGGCGGAGGGGCCTCCTACTCGGTGCGGCCCAGCGGCCGGTACCCCGTGGCGAGACGAGCCCCGAGCCCAGTGAAGCCCGCATCGCTGGAGCGGGTGGAGGGGCTGGGGGCGGGTGTGGGAGGCGCGGGGCGGCCCTTCGGCCTCACGCCTCCCACCATCCTCAAGTCGTCCAGCCTCTCCATCCCGCACGAACCCAAGGAAGTGCGCTTCGTGGTGCGAAGTGTGAGTGCGCGCAGCCGCTCCCCCTCGCCATCTCCGCTGCCCTCGCCTTCTCCCGGCTCTGGCCCCAGTGCTGGCCCCCGTAGGCCATTCCAGCAGAAGCCCCTGCAGCTCTGGAGCAAGTTCGATGTGGGCGACTGGTTGGAGAGCATCCACTTGGGCGAGCACCGAGACCGCTTCGAGGACCATGAGATCGAAGGCGCACACCTGCCTGCGCTCACCAAGGAAGACTTCGTGGAGCTGGGCGTCACACGCGTTGGCCACCGCATGAACATCGAGCGTGCGCTCAGGCAGCTGGATGGCAGCTGACGCCCCACTCCCT
Organism: Dicrostonyx torquatus; assembly: GCA_028555095.1. Lineage (NCBI taxonomy): Eukaryota > Metazoa > Chordata > Mammalia > Rodentia > Cricetidae > Dicrostonyx > Dicrostonyx torquatus. The sequence continues at coordinate 1,410,068 of JAQHUG010000413.1, forward strand.
CTCCCGTTCCTGCTGCGCCCTGCCGGCAGGGCCCCTACCCCCTACTCCAGGCCGCAGGCTCGGCTCGCCCCCTACCATGGCGCCCGGGCCAGGAATGTTGCATGAATCGTCCTGTTTGCTGTTGCTTGGAGACTTGCCCTGTACATTGCTTAGTGCCCTCCCCTGCCGCTGAACCCCACCCAGCACACAGTAAGGGCGCGGACCAGGGGGGCTGGGTGGAAGGGGGTTAGGGCAGGGTGCTCTGGCCTGACCACCTCCTTCACAGCTCCTGGTGGCCATTCTCCCAGAGGGGGAACCTAGTCCAGCATGCGAGGTCAGGACACGCCTTGGTGACTCGGGGGGAGGGGGGAGACATTGGGGTTCTCGATGGGGGCCAAGGAGCCCCCTCTTTTACATATTTTAATCCACTCTATATTTGGAACGAGAAAAGGAACAAATATCTCTGTCCGTAACAGTTCCCACCCTCTTCCCCTCTAGTCCTCTCGCTGGTCCCGCCACAGCTGCCCAGTCTTCCATCTCCGGCCCCTCACTGCCACCCCATACAGGGCAGGGGACACTCCAGCTGGCCTGGGGTTAGCCAGGGTCCTGGCAGCCCACCCTGGGGACCCCGGCTCAGCCCCCTTCCCTCGCTGAGCTATAGTATGCCCCACCCCCCTTTAGGTGCTGCTCAGGGGGACGGGTGGCAGGCATTGCCTGCTGGGCACTAGCAGGGCCAGGTGGCCTGGGAGATTATTGCCCTGGGGCTGGGCCCCGGTAACCCAACCCCAGCCATCATCTTCACAGGGTCTCTCCCAAAGGAGGGGTCTAACCTTCCCACTTCTTGGGCAACTACAGCAGAGAAGCCTCCCTGCCTCGCACCCCAAAGACTCCCCATTCCTGCCCTGTGTGTGTGCCACATATGTGTGTGCACGCCTGTGTGCTTGTGAAAAGTGGGTGTGGCTGAGCGCATGGGTGCCCTGTATGTGCCTGATTGTGGAGTGGTCCCCAGGGGCTGTTCTGGATGGGTGGGAGGTTGCGGAAGCTTGCACAGGGTGCATGCATGGGTGTGTGCCTGTGAAAGTGCCCTGTCTTCTCCAAAGAAAGGCTGCTCTCGGGCGAGTCGTGCTGTTTTCTCAGCCTGTTCTCCTTGAGCCTCACCCAGCTTAAGCAGGATTTCTTGGTGAATCCTTTCAACTTCGGGAGGCCTCAAGGGCCCTCTGCAGACAGTATCCCCTTTGGGCTTCTAAAGGGATTGTGGGGACCACTAAAAAAATCAGGCCACAACAGCCCTTGGAGAGAGGCAAAGACTCCTGAGGGTGCCCTGGCCCCCTTACTGTGACTCCCCACACTCAGCAATGACCTGTGGGGTGGGGGCCCTGGGGCGTTTTTAAACATAGGGTTTGGAGTCTGGACTAAGCTCCATCCACGTCACTCACAAGTTTCTGTTTCTATTTCTAGCTTTTTTTAATAAAAATAAAAAAGACAGAAAACAGATGTTTTCATGGCCCAGGGGCTTGGCACGCCGGTCTGTGCTGGCCCACCGGCCCCATTCCCTAGACAGAGTCACACCCACCAACCCCCTCACCAACAGACCAGGTCACACACAGCAGCGGTCACTGTAACAGACTGCCACATACACAGTCTCACATTTACCTGTGGGTTTTTGGTTCTGTTCAATTTGGGTTTTTAACTTTACAGGGTCAGTTCTGCTTCACCCCTCCTTTTGTATGGAGTTCCATCTGGGGGCTTTCACCCCCTGCTCCAGTCCTGAGGCCTCCTGACCCTGACGTTGTGATACACCCCACAGAGATCTATGTTTCTTATATTATTATTAATAATAATTATTATAATATTATGTAATAAATTTATAAGAAATGAAACCCTGTCTCGGTTGCTTGCTTACGGTTAGGGAGTAGTGCCTGTTCTTCAGACAAGTCACACAGCCTCAACCCAGTGTACTCTCGACTCAGCGATATCTTCGGAGCAATCCTTCATCAGCCTTCCTGTTGGACCAACCTATCGTAGATTGCTAGACCCTGGCTGAGGCGTTCTACAGACTGTTTAACACACCTCACTAGGCAGCACTTTAAAAAAAATATGTCTGTCCATGTCTGTATAAGTGTATGCCATGTGTGTGAGGGTGCCCTTGGAAGCTAGCTGGCATTTAAAAGGCATGTGTGAGCTCTCCAATGTGGGTGCTGAGAACCAAACCCCAATTCTCTGCATGAGCAGCAAGTGCTGTTAACGGCTGAGCCATCTCTCTAGCCCTAGATGACAACCTCTGATGGTCCTCTGAGATCCCTGCCACTTGTTTTTCTTCTGGTGTTGGGGATGGAACCCAGGTCAGTACTTTACCATTGAACAATGCCAACCCTGCTCTTTAACCTAAGATTTGAAACCTGCTTCCAGTGTCCAGTTGTTTATAAAATCTACTTTAAATTTCAAACCCCATGTCCCTCCCCATTGTGCCGATCCTTGGCTGCTGTGTTTCGGCCTCACTTTGCCCCTGAGTTGATGCAGTGGTTTTCCATCTCCATTACTAGCTTCTCAAGGATGTGATATTTGCTTTTTCCTGTTACCCTGAGCCATGTGCTGAACACAGACTTGACCTCCGAGAGCACATTTAGAGGCAGTGTGAGCCGTCAGCTGTAACTAGCCAGTCACATAGCAGGGAATGCACACTTCGGGGCATTGGGACAGGTGTCTAGCCACAAGCATAGTCAAGTGAACAGGCAGATGGATTCCGACTCAGCAAGAAATTGGAGAGAGAGAGCTAAGAAATCAAGAGATGGAACATGCCTGAAGGAAGGAGCTTCAGACAGGCAAATGGGTTAGTGGCTTCAGTATCATGAAAACAGATGACAGATTCTGAAGTTATCTGAAGTTATTCTGAGTCAAGGGTGGGGCTAGGAAGGAGCTGGTTAGGAAATTGGGAGAAGTAATCCTGGATGGCAGGGGAGGCCTCTTTACTCAGGGAAAGAAAGTGCCCCAGGTGGCTTCAAGAAGCAGGTGAAGGTCTGGTGTCCTAAAATCATACTCCCTTGAAATGCCTGTGCTTCCTTGAAGCTTTGACAAACTCAAACCTGGGTGGGCAGAGCACCTCACTTGTCTTTGTAACCCAGGGCAGGTACCAGGCTTCTAGCCTGTTCCAGAATTGGAGTGGGCTCATTCTGTAGTGACTTGTAATCATCTAGAATGTAGATACTAGATCTCCAGACTCAGTCCTTACATACTTCTCGTGTGTGTGTGTCTGTGTTAGACACATAGACACACAGACACACACACATGCTTGGTTTTTGAGACCAGAGTTTCTCTGTATAGCCTTGTCTGTCCTGGAACTCACTCTGTAGACCAGGCTGGCCTCGAGCTCAGAGATCTGCTTGCTTTGGTCTCCTGAGTGCTGGAATTAAAGACGTCACCACTGCCCAGTGCCATTTCTTGTTTTTAAAACATATAATTGCGTTTTAATTTATTTTGGGTGTATGCGTGTGAGCCTGTGTGCTTGTTGCACATGTGGCAGTCAGAAGATAACTTGTGGGAGTCGGTTCTCTCCTACCATCATGCTGGTCCTGGGACTTAACTCATGGGAGTCGGTTCTCTCCTACCATTATGCTGGTCCTGGGACTTAACTCATGGGAGTCCATTCTCTCCTATGATCATGCTGGTCCTGGGACTGAAATCCTCAACCTTGGTGGTAGGTACCTTATCGTGCTGATCCATCTCGCTGCTCCCCATCTCTTGGCCAGTTTCCAAGCCTTTGGGTGCTGCTTATCTGCTACAAGCCACAGGATTATGCAGTAATTATACAGCCATCTTTTCATGAGGTCAGCCCATCAGAATCAAGGCTTTTGTTGGACGATTAAACCAAGATGCAATGCATATGGGAGTTACTGCCTTATGAATGAATTGGCTGTTTCTCCTGTAGCTTATTCCCGTCTGTTACAAATTTGGGATTTGTCTTCCGCAGTTCAGCACTATTTGGTCATTTATTGGGCACAGTTACTCCTATGCATTCAGGATGTATTAATAACATCCCCTAACTATGTGTGAAAACAGTCACAGAGTCAAAATACCTGTTTTCACAACCAGGTGCCTTGCTAATTGTATTTTAAGATGAGCTATTACCAAAAGAATCTTATTTACTAGGACATGTAGCCAACTGTATGATTTGTTGACCCAAGGTAAATAATACAAAGTAACCTAATGAACTTTTTACATGGATTCCTAACCTCAGTTTTATGGCCTTTGCTCAGACACCATGGGATTAAGATTCCATGACTGGCCAGGGCTAGTGACAAAATATAAACCAACTTCATAACCCCAAAATAGAGTTATAAGCTTCTCTTTCTATGGTAGGGTTGTATACTGGACAGAAAAATACCTTAAGATTTATGATGCTTTTAATGTCACTGTAGCTTACCAAGTGCTGAGTGGGCTCCTCTGCCCCTCGCCCCTGCATCTCCAGCTGCTACTGCACTCTCTGAGGACACGTATGTAAACAAGTCTCCAGTCTGAGAAAGCCTGGCCTTTATTACTGCTAACCCCAAAATGTTGAAGATTTATATACTCCAAAAGTATAGGATATAACACACTGTTTTCCTTATTTTTTTTTGTTTGTTTTGTTTTTTTGAGACAGGGTTTCTCTGTGGCTTTGGAGTCTGTCCTGGAACTAGCTCTGTAGACCAGGCTGGTCTCGAACTCACAAAGATCCACCTGCCTCTGCCTCCCGAGTGCTGGGATTAAAGGCGTGCGCCACCACCGCCCGGCCCTTATTTCTCTTACTAGTTTAGTTCTACAAGGCTACCTCTATAGATGAGGCAACAAAAGACTTTGCCTTTCACAGCTGCGGTTTGTAGTGTACGAGTTTGGGGCCAACTGGAAGAAAGTGCTCTTTTCTCCCTGTCTGGATCTATTGCACTGTGAGTTGTTGGAATGACTCTGTTTCTTATCATTTGCTTAAGACATGGTATGTGACCTTTAGATGAATGCCTGTGAGATTTTGTGGGTCTGTATAGCTGGATAAGAACAGAGAGTATACAGAAGCTGGAGCAGAAGCATCCCAGAAATGAGCAGAAAGAGGAAAATGAAGAGGAGGAGGAGGAGGAGGAAGAGGAGGAGGAGGAGGAGAAGAAGAAGAAGGTAGTAGAGAATTGGAATTAGAATTGGGAGAGAGAATTAGAGCTAAGAAATTATAGACAGGACATAAGAATTAGAGGACAAGGAAGAGAGAACAATAAAGAGACATGCTGAGAAGAAATCACGTGTGAGTTGACTCATTTTCCCCTCAGATCCCCTTTGTTCTTTTTCCCTCGCTGACTGTTGCGCCTTAGCTTCACTTTGAAGGGGTCTGAGGGGCTGGTACCCCCAAAAGACCCCATTTCTTATCAGGTAAAACCTGGCACCCATTTACAATAAGGGAGGTCTTCTAATACTCAGTGGTTAAGAAAAGGACAATCTAACCTTCCTGTGGGAAGGGCGACACTTACTATCTAACATCAAGGTTGACAACAACGAGGGCCCTTACACTAATGCAGGAGAGGAACCTCCTAACACTGATGAGAGACATTTCTTTGTGATTTAGATAAAAGCTCCCAGCGATGGTCAGAAGCTCCTGAGAACCCTGAGGTTGACTTAAGTACTCCTTTACATTCAGGTAGAGGAGGGGCCAATTTATGCCGTACAGAGATAAAAATCTCATGATCCTCCGGTAGTTGTACCCTACTCCCCTTCTGGCTTTGAACATTCTGTAGTCCAGGCAGGATTGAAACCTATGATCTTCCCTTTGCTATAGCCTCCTGAGTAACTGGGACTATGAACCTTCATCATGAGGTTCTGCTAGTATATGGATAATTAAGTCACAACTTTTGTTTTTTACAATAGAATTTAGGTGGGTTTTTTTTTTTTTGGACAGTATTTCTCTGTAGCTTTAGACCCTGTCCTGGAACTTGCTCTGTAGACCAGGCTGGCCTCAGACTCACAGAGGTTCACCTGTTTCTGCCTCCCCAGTGCTGGGATTAAAAGGTGTGCGCCACCACCGCATGGCCAGATTTCATATTTAGTTCTTAACAAGTAGAAGTCACGTAAAAAGAATTTGAGAGTCGTGTAAATTATGTGAGAATTACAAAAGAATTGCAGTCATGTAAAAGAATTTGAGGTATTTACTATTTGAAGACCGAGTAATGGTTTAAATTTTTCATTAATGGTGTAAATTTGAAAGTTAGCATTCAGCATTCCTACAGATTAATGAGGAATCTTAGGAGGAATGTTAGTCACAGCCTGATATTATGTTCATTCTTCACGGCAGCTATCTCGCTATATTCAGTTATGTATTTCTGATGCCTTCCCTGTCCCGTTAGCTGTTGTGTGGGATCAGGTGCATCCTACGCCCATTGAGAAAGTAGAGTATTCCTGTGCTTAAATGGTGGACGTTAGAGCTGAGGTCCTTTCCCATAGGTCACATTGTTCTTATTCCAGTTTAGAGGTTAGGACCCGGGGCAGAGCTTTAAGGGGAGAGCCCCTGTTTGCATTAGGGAGGAAGTTCTCAGGCCCTGAGGTCATGTCCCACTGACTGGCTTTGGAAGCTGAGATCTCATGTTTATTTAGGGGAAACAAAACCTGTTGTTAGAATATAAAGGGAGAATACATTTCAATACTGAGATAAAAGAGTTCAATCTTCCTGCCACTCAGACAGTGGAAATGATGTCTTATCAGTTTCTGGTAAAGACAGGTGAGCTGTCCTGGCCTGGCACGTCTGACTGAGAGGGAGAAAAGGCACTGGGACACTCACTTGTGGCTCTTAAGCATCAGCTAGGATGGAGAGATGGCTCGGTGATGGAGTGTTCTTGCTCCTCTTTCAGAGGACCAGAGTTCGATTGCCAGTTCCACTGTTGGACAGTTCATAACTGCCTGTAACTCCAGCTCTAGTGGCTTCAGTACCCTCTTCGACCTCAGGGTAACCGCCCCCCCATCCCTGTCAGCATATAGTCACATAGACAGATACACATAAGTAAAAATAAAATAAAAAATTTTAAACAAAAATAATGATTTTTAAAAAAGTATTAAAGCTATAAGTTGAGACTCCAGAACAGCTCTAGAAAGGGAGGGGCATAGAAATCAGAAGATGATTCGCAAAGGAGAGGAGAATGCTTGATGCTGAGGTAGGAAAGAGAAAACTGTAGCGCTCCGGTAGAGGAGATGTGTCTCTAACCCGAGGGTGGATGAGACCCTCTGGTCACTTACAGACAACAGACAAAACCTCCAGCTCAGTGGTTCTCAGTCTTCTTCAGTCTGTGTGCAATCCTTTAATACAGTTCCTCATGTCATGGTGGCCCTCAACCACAAAATTATTTCGTGGCTACTTCATAACTGTGATAATGTAAATATCTGGTATGCAGGATATCTGATATGAGACCCACAGGTTGAGAACCACTGATCCAGGTGCATACCCAAACAAATGAATCCTAATTGTCAGATAAAGACTGGATGTCCCAATGCCCTGTGATACTCAGATTGGGTACGTAAGGCCTCCTGATAGTCAAGTAGAAGACAGGGATTTTGTGACCCTTAGGCAGTGACGATGAGATCTTGAGACAGACAGACATGAAGCTGAGATGAGGACTTTGGACAGAGTAGAGAAGGCTGAGATATTCTTGAAGAGGAGGGAAAAGCAATATGACATTTGGGTAGGAGATGCGACTGGACTCAAGTAGGGAGGGGAGACTTCTTGGTAGGGGACATGAATACTTCCAAAACTTCATTATGGAAGTTGAGAATACTTAAGGTACAGTCTTTCAGGATTCAGGTAGAGGATGAAAGATTTCCTGATTCTGGTAGAGAGCGTGTGACAAGGTACCACTCAGATGGAAGAAATGGGACTTCGGGCCCTTGATGTGGAAAAGAGGAGTTGCTTTCACAGTGGGGGAAGAAGTCAGAGCTTTCTGGTGCTCTGGTAAGGTATTCAAGGCCTTGTTGGCCACCTTACGGAGATGTGACCTCCTAATAGTCACATAAGAAAGTATGACATTTAGTTAGAGAAGACACGTGGAGAAATCAAGATTATCCCATAGTCCAAGAACTCAACACACGGGGGCGGGGAGATAAAAATGTCTTGGTGGGTAGGAGAGGTGGCATCTTAGAGGAGATGTAACCAGTCCATCTTATGGTGGGCTGGTAGGGACTTAAACACAGTGGAGACAAGGCCTTCGGACATCGCTGCAGGGAAGGTGGAACATCAGAGTATGTGATGCTCATGTCATACTGTCTTCTGATGATATAAAAAAAAGACACTCGATATGCAGATAGCTGCGATGAAAATTCCTGCCACTCAAGTCTCAGTAACGATCACATGTGGCTGCATGAGGGTCAGGAGAAGAGACTGGAGAACTCCAGGAAACACTGTGACACTCATCAATGGATAGGAAGTTGGGCTTTGAAGTCACATATTAAGCAAATTCAGAATGGCGATTGAAAGTGTTCTGATGGCACATACTCCCACCCCCACCATGTACCGAGGATCTGTCAGTCAGTGGAACCTGCTTCTTTTAGCTGTGAACATACTGTACCACCTCATTATAGGAGGGCCAAGCTGTCTGCAGTCCGTGACTCTGTAGTGATTCCAGCCCCTAGAGGGCCCATCCTGAACATTCACACAGTGAGACTTCAGGAGACTCACCAAAGATGAACGAAGGTCTTAGGCCAGAGCAAATGGGTAGCACGTGAGGCCCTCACCACCCCAAGAGAGTTTATGTAGGAAGCTGGGCTGCCTCTCCAGCATGAATCAGTTAATCAAGGAGGCCTGCCTGGCCTAACTGCTAAGGTGGGGGTGGGATATCATCTTGCTGATTGGCCAGAGGTCGTGGAGCTTTGTGAGGTCACAGCTTGAAGACCGGGTTAGGGCAGGAGTATGGTAGAGATGCTGCCAACTGTCGTTGTGCTGGTCTTGGCAGTGTCCGTGGTTGCCAGAGATAACTCCACGTGTGAGTAAGTGTCGGGGGCACCTTGGTGGGATTCAGGACATTTTATGAATATCAGGTCCTGCTTAGGCTTCCTTTGTCCAGGGCTGGGATGAGGAGTAAGCTGAGCCGTAGCAGGCTCTGAATAGTCTCACAGTTCCTGTGACCCACATCCCCAACTCAGACCCTTCCTGCTTCCGGAACCATGATCCCAGAAGCATTAGGTTTCCAGCTGCCCATGGTTTCCCAGAGAAAGAGATCCCTCATCGCTAGCTCTCTCCCCACTGCTTCTCCAGTGACTGGCTTCATTGCTTCTCAAGCATTGGGTCCTAAACTTTAGGATAGACAGAGGAGGTAAACCCCTGGGCATGAATTCAAAGGCATCGTTGCCTTTCCGCCGCTATCTGCCTGGAGACACTTACTCCTAATGGACCCACAATGCAAGCAGCTCCAAGTGTTGGTAGCCTTTTCCACTGTGACACAGCTCATAGAATTTCCCACTCAGGAGTCTCACTGTTTCTAGTGTGACCCCCAATGCTTGTGAGCCAATTGCATCAGCTTGCAGCTCCTTTGTCCAGCCTTAAGATCTCCTTAATCATGTGATGCTTGCTTGAGTCTCCCATCCAAGACTGGTCCTGAAAACCATTACACCCCTCTGCCTCCATAGCATTTTTGACTTCTGTTATATTCAGGGATCCCTCAATACCTCTAGGGCCCGTATAGATATTTCCTGGAGACTGTGGCCTCCTGCATACCCACATGCACATTTGAGTGCCTGTCTTTCCCCAAACTTCCTCCCCATCTTTCCCAACCCTATATCCCTGCCTCCCCCCAGGTGAGGTACAAAGACTGGATGCCTCTTCTTGGTTTGAGCAGTGTCCTGGTCTCTCCTCAGTGGCCCCTGTGGGTTACGATTCAGGCAGAACCCACAAGCAGATATCCGGATTATCGGAGGGCAGACAGCGCAGCGTGGGGCCTGGCCCTGGATGGTCAGCCTACAGATCTTCATGTCCCATAACAGACGCAGGTACCACGCCTGTGGAGGCAGCCTGCTGAACTCCCACTGGGTGCTTACAGCTGCTCACTGCTTCGATAACAAAAAGTACGTGTGGGGCTCAGAGGGAGGTCTCCAGAGGACTTCTAGTGGAAAGGAACTCGCCCCAGGGGCTGTGCCCAGGGTCTCTGTGGTAACCAGATCCTGACAGGGCTCTGAGGGTCGCTCTCACCACAGGCTTTTGTCCAGCCAGTCTGTAAATGAGAACGACGGGCTTACCTTTGTGCCCACAGAAAAGTCTATGACTGGAGACTGGTTTTTGGAGCCCAGGAAATTGAATATGGAAGAAACAAGCCAGTGAAAGAGCCTCTTCAGGAGAGATATGTGCAGAAGATTATTATCCATGAAAAGTACAACGTCGTGACAGAGGGCAATGACATTGCTCTCTTGAAGATCACTCCTCCAGTTGCGTGTGGGAGCTTCATTGGGCCCGGCTGCCTACCTCATTTTAAGGCTGGTCCTCCCAAAATTCCCCAGACCTGCTATGTGACTGGGTGGGGATACATGAAAGAGAAGGGTGAGTATAGGTGGAGGCTCTTTGGTGGGTGCTGGTGCCCATTCTCCTTGTAGCCTTTTCGTGGCAGGGGTCATGTATTGATGTGTGGCTGAGCTGTTTCAGTTCTCCTCGTGGAAGCATGACTAGAGCCTACCATAGGCCCTTTCATAACTGGAGAATTCAGTGTGAGAGAAGCTGAGTCCAGTGTCTAAGGTCATGGTGTCCGGATTGTCAGAGGGCATGACTGGCAATAGCCTACCTATGGAAAGGCTGAATGGCAGGTACAAGTAGACCCTTGACATACTTTACAGTGTAGCAAAGCTGTGCATAAATCAGCCGGAGGCCTACCCGCTAGACTCTGAGCATTGGAAACTTAAACTAAAGCAATATTCGCAAAAGACCTCTGGAGATGGCTTTGTTGCTATGGTGTTTTCCTCACTTTTGCCAGGAAGGGCTGGCCTCTGGAGTTGAGCATCTCCAACTTCTGTGGTCTCAGGGATTCATCAGTTCACCCCCATCAGCAAGTACCTAGGCATTTTTCCTTCCTTGGATAGTCATAGCACCAAGACTCACCATTCCCTTCCACTGTTTCTCTATGTAGACTGGAAAGGATGTACGTGGTGGGTATAATTTTCTTCGGGTCCTTAGTTCAAGGCCCTTGGAATTGTCCAGCAGATTGCTTGCCATTCAAGATGAGTATAGCTGCCTTTCTAGCCCTCTGTCCTTATTCAAAGTGTTTGCCTTTTCCCTGGCTCAGACCTTTTCATGCACTAATGTTACCTGACCCACATGACACCAGGTGAGTAGAGGAATGTCTTCTGTAGTAGACAAGCTGACGGGTACAGGAAATGTTCTAGAGTCATTAATGACTCCAGAGTTATAGCCTGAGTCCCAGACAACCTCCCACATCCTTAAAGTCTAGGGCCACCGTTGGTACCAGGAGTACAATGTCACACCGTAAAGTCACAACGGCAGGCAGCAGGGCATTATCAATGGGACAAGGCCAAATAGAACTTGTCCCTTGCTTATGGGCAGTGCTTTCAGCTTCTCATAAGTGGTTGTACAGATTTTTATTGTCACATTAGGAATGTGGAAATGTGACTGAAATTTGCTGAGCCGTCATTTCTTCTTTGATTTTGGAAAGCTTAGGTTTTCTAATCTGAGGCAACTTAGTCATTTGGGATGTACAGCTCAGCCTTTTTACAGTATGGAGTTCCTGCTCCCCTTGCTTTTACTCTCTTTCCTTAAAGTGATCTAATTCTTTAAAGCAGTGGTTCTCAACCGGTGGGTCACGATCCCTCTGACAAAGCTCTGTCTCTGAGAATATTTACATTACGATTCACAACAGTAGCCAAATTACAATTATGAAGTAGCAATGACATAATTTTATGGTTGGAGGTCATCCCAAACATGGAGAGACTGTATTAAAGGGTTGCAGTGTTAGGAAGGTTGAGAAACCCTTTTTAGAAGGTTACTTCCTGTCCTGTCCTTCAGGGGACCTTAACCCTAGCTACTTTAGTTCACAGACCTTTGTTGGCACGTGACTGTAGCTCTCTGATCTGTTGGTGCCTGTGGCTCTGCCTAAGCATGAACACACATGTTCAGCCCCGTCATAGCTGCCCTCTGGTCATATGTGTGCTTTGTGTTCTTGTGGTCCTTCGGTAGCTGGTCTCTGGTCCTAGAATCCTCTTAATTAGTGGGGGTGTCTCATATTTTTGTCTTGCAAACAAATATCTCCTATAAAGGGCTCTGTCTTTAAAAATCTCCAGGCTTCAAACTCCCATGACCTGTCTGTGTATATGCTTGGTTCTGCCTCTGTTCTGGGGCTGGACGAGCTACCTAGGTATTGTTCTTTTCCCTGGGATTTTGAGTTCTTATAGGCCTCCTGTTTATATTGTCTGGTACTGAGAACATTCTGTTTCAGAACACCTGGCTTTTCACAGTGAGGTCCATGACTTTCAAGACTATGGCCTCAGTCATAGATCTAAAAAGTTACCTTAATGGCTCTCAGGTTAGGGTTGTTGTTTTACAGTCATTCCCACCTCAGGAACAGTGCTTTGTACAAACTTCTCACTGATGCTTGGGTGTGAGGAAAGGCACAAGTTTTATTGAAAACAGAAAATGAAATTCCCCCCTCCCAAATCCTTAAATACCCAAAGCCCCAGAAACATGTATTGAGTAGATACCTCCTGCCTGCTTACTACTGCGTGTTTAGCCCTGCATATAAGGACTCCATGCATTTCCTATCTTACCACCTGCACTCACATGTTGTCTTTCGTGCGTGTCTCCATATCTGTGCTGCCCATGACATTCAAACCCACGCTGCCTTGGGAGGGTGCTATCTGAGGTGCCGCTGTTAAGGACCCTGGCTGCTTGTGATGAAGAGGCAGAGCTGTGCTGCTTCTGAGGATGTGTCTAAGCCAGATGCATGCTGGTTGCATGAGTTGAAGTGTAACTGTCTTTCCTCATCCCCATGGTAGGGTCTGTGGTAGTGAATGAGGCCCTGACTCAGCTCTCCCAAAAATCTCCTCAAAGCAGATCTGAGACACATGGGAGGATCCCGTCTGAAGCTGGGTGGAGGAGCCCTAATGGAGGATAAAAAACAGGGAGGGTGACTTCTAGCCAAACAGTGGAGAATGAAAGGTGTGTCTCAGGCATGGGTGTGGAGAGGGGCAGTCCTGGCCAAATGCTTGACGTGTGTGGATAGTGCTCCAGTCCCTCACCCAAAGTAGTAGTAATAGGACCATGGACCGTGCTTGGCATTTACTAGTTGTGCCTATTAGAGCTACAACTGACTTCCACAGTCCCGCATCCATCATTGATCAGGCTTCATCTACCCTTCCTTTCTTCGTCCAGGCAAACTCCTTTTACTTCAGCCCCCACCTGCCCTTTCACTGTGCATTTCCTCCCCTTGAGCGTGAGGTGAGCCTGAGGGATCTTTGTTTAGCCACAGCATGACACAGGACGGGGAAGTTCAGAGTGGGGGGAGGAGGCGGGGCTTTCTTATCTCCTCCTTGAGCACTCACCACTGTGTGGCCTGGCTGCAGCCCCCAGGCCATCGCCTGTTCTGATGGAGGCGCGTGTGGATCTCATTGACCTCGACCTGTGTAATTCAACCCAGTGGTACAATGGGCGTGTCACATCAACTAATGTGTGTGCAGGGTATCCTGAAGGCAAGATTGACACCTGCCAGGTAACTTCCTTCTGGTGCCCAGACCCCCGGGTCCCTCTAGGGAGCCTAGCCTCCAAGAAAGCCTCATTTTAGGTCCCTGATCTCCAGCCTCTCCTCTCCTTATCCAGGAGCCCACTTATCCATCCACCATCACAACTAGTATGGGGATGATATCTACCATATCTACCATCTGTCCCTACTGAGAACCAATGAGCATATTTTTAATCCCAACATCAGCAAACCTAGTCCTGGAAGATAGCGTTTTCCTCTTCCCCAGAGCACGTAGTATCCAAAGCCACAGTGTTTATGGATGCAGGTAAAGCCACATGCATGTACATGTGAGCTCATCTTATTGCAGGGCATCTCAGGACCATCCCCCTGCCCTTCATATCCCAACGGATATTGGTAGCTCTGACTTTACCAACTGTATTGAAGGCAGCAGGAAGTAATGTGGTTACAGACATTGTTCTCCCACAGCCCCATGACCCTTCTGGAAAGGGAGAGTGGCTTAGGCTGAAAGTGACCCCTCTGTCCTTCTGGACAGGGGGACAGTGGTGGGCCTCTCATGTGCAGAGACAACGTCGACAGCCCCTTTGTGGTCGTGGGGATCACGAGCTGGGGGGTAGGCTGTGCCCGTGCTAAGCGTCCTGGAGTCTACACAGCCACCTGGGACTACCTGGATTGGATTGCTTCCAAGATCGGCCCTAACGCCTTGCACTTGATTCAACCAGCCACCCGTCCCCCGCCTACTACTCGACCACCGATGGTCTCTTACCACCCTTCTCCTCTTCATCCTCCTTGGTATTTCCAACACGTCCCACCTCGACCGCCATGGCCACGACCACCTCGGCCTCCGCCACACCAACCATCTCCAGGCCAGTTCCAATCCCCATATGCATCCCTACCTCCACCCCCAACCCCACTCCAACCCGTACCCTTTACTTTTGTTACACATCGCACGAGACGCCGCACAACACTTTCTTTCGCCCAGCGTTTACAGCATCTCATAGAGGCCCTGAAGATGAGGACTTATCCTGTGCACAATTCCTCACGGTACCATGGACCAATGAAGTACCACCACCACTACTCCACATCTGAGCCTCTTTCCAACAAAGCAATGAGCCACTCCTTCATTCCTGAGAAAAAAGAAACAAAATAAAGCATATGTTTGTATTAAAAATATTTATATACATGAGGACATGCTTTCTGGACTTCTGCCTTCCCTAACTCCACCCAAATCCCCCTCCATCAAATTTATCCCCTCTCTCCCCCATCCTCCAATAAAATGGAATTGCTCACACATTCATATTGTTTTTTTAATGTTGAATTTTAATGCTTGAATAAGGCAAATTCAGGCCATAGGCCAAAGCATGGTCCTTATTCCATACTCACTGATGCTAGCAGGCACTATATGACTCTGTTTGTGTAACTGGAGGGGGTGGGAATGAAAAAGCTCTGCCAGCTGCACCAACCAAAAAGAAAGGACAGGCTCCCACTAGGAGGCCATGTTCTTTTAATGCTACCACGAGTCTGGTCCACAGAGATGCCAGGCTCCTCACAGGCACAAGGGATGGCAAGGTTGCTTGGCAGCCCAAACCAGTGTCTACCACCAAACAGTCTTCCTTGTGACTGGTTGAACATCACCTGACTGGGGTTATTACTGGCCTCTAGCTAAATCTATTAGTTCTTGGATTCAGACATATAAGAACTTATTCACTAAAGCTCTCTGGGAATGACAGTGGGGGAAGGAGTATCTTATGGATGCACTGGAGTTTGGAATGTCTTTCTTACCATCATTTGATGCTTAAGAATATCCATGGTGGGGCTGGAGAGATGGCTCAGTGGTTAAGAGCATTGACTGCTCTTCCAGAGGTCCTGAGTTCAATTCCCAGAAACCTCATGGTGGCTCACAACCATCTATAATGAGATCAGGCATACATGCAGGCAGAATACTGTATATGTAATAAATAAATCTTTTTTTTTTTTTTAAAAAAAAGAATATCCATGGTAAGGAACAGAAACCATTTTGAATCTTTTTAGTGAAGATATGCTGAACCAAAAGGAAAGGGCCAGAAGCCTTCTCAAGGATCAGAGAGCCCAGCAAGGAAGGCATGGACAAGTGCTGATGTTTCCTCAGAGTGACTATTGGATGCTCAGTCTAGGCATCAGACTTGTCCCATGCAGCTTGAAACTGGGGTCGGCCTTCAGTCAGATCACATTTCTTTGCAAAGTCCTGGGAAGGAAGTCCTTGTGGGCTCTCTTTTGCTGTTCACTCTGGTCAAGAATCAAATCTGATGTTTGGATTAACTGCTTGTGTTACTGAAGATGGCAGGGCAGAGAGAAGCAACACCTCTTGAAATCACAATGTGCTTAATGTTGTACTTTGCTTTTCAGCTGTGCCGTTTGGAATTAGTAGGAGTGTGAGGCCACACTCTGATCCCTTTGTGTTAATAAAAACCGGTAGGACTTCTGCTGTGTGTGCTTGCCCGCTTGATTTGACATGGCCATGTGCCTGTGTGCAGATGTGAAGCTTTTCGCCCCACTGACACACTTCGGGTTGTATGGTCACTTTCTTGGGACCGCCAGTCCTATTTCTAAAAGCCTGGCATCCAATGTGAGAGGCTCTTTCTCTGTGACCAAAGGTCCTGGGAACTGATTCCCATCCTGGGAGGTGCATCCTGCTGCCTTACTGCAGTGGCCCTGGATATGGATATATTACCAAGCTCCTGAACTAATGGAAACCCAAATTGGAAAATAAATCAGCATTGTCGAGATAAGGGCCTCAAATGAGCATGACAACAACCAGGCAATTTTCCACACACAAACCAAGGTAAGAAAATTGGACTATAGAACACTGTCACGTAGTTGGGCATTTTTTTTTTTCGAGGGTGAAAGTGGCTGAAATGTCAGTCATAGGCTCCTTCAAAGTGGAAGACAAAAGGCCCAGGGCAACACAGCTACCCTCCAGTGCAGGGGTTTGAGGAACTCCGGGGAGGATTTGGAAACGGGAAATGAATATTGCTTGTCTGGCATTCCCCATTTAGTCCATTAGGGGGAACTTTGAGCTTCTGAACCAAGAGAATAAGAAAAACAACCAAACCTGGACATGTTAATACTGTTTTGGTGGGTGGACACCCTGGGGGTTGTCTGAGTGTGACAGAAATGTTCACTCCAGTGGGATGCAGGTGTGGACTCCCGATCTGCAGCTCCAGCTTCCTGTGAGGGAAAAGCAGTTTGTATGGAGTTTGGGTGGTCTGAAGGTGTCAACACAAACTCCGATGGTTTTCAGGGGTCTTCACTACAGGAGAAGAGAGGCAGTTGAGCCTCTGATCAAGACATTACAGTACAAGATAAGGATGGGAAACCCGGCTCCCTCTTTGGGTAAGCAGGACAAAAGATGAGACCGATGAATCAAATGTCTTCTAAAGCGCATGCTCCATTATCCGGGAGACCAAAAGGGGAAAATAAACACCAGCTTAAGACTGGGTGTCTTAGGGTTTCCATTGCTGTGATAAGACACGACCAAAAGCAACCTAGGGAGGAAAGGGTTTATTTTAGCTTATAGTTCTCAGGTTTATACTTCATCACTGAGGGAAGTCAGAGCAGGAACTCAAGCAGGGCAGGAACCTGGAGGGAGGAGCTGAAGCAGAGCCATGGAGGAGTGCTGCTTACTGGCTTGCTCCTCATGGCTTACTTGGCCTGCTTTCTTATACCACCCAGGACCACCAGTCCAGGAATGGCATCACTCACAGTGATCTGGGTCCTTCCACATCAATCATTAAGACAGTACCATATAGGCGTGCCTATAGGACAATCTTATGAAGGCATTTCCTTAAGATTCCCTCTTCTTGGTAATACATAGCTTTGTGTCAAGTGGACAAAACCCAGCCAGGACACTAGGTAGGTGAGCTTACAGAATATGTTAATGATAAAAGGCCAAGAGTGTGGAGGGGGTGATTATGCTCTTTACTGGAGAAAGTAAACAAAAGAAGAGAGAGCCCATCTTTTAAGTGGAGTCCTCTTGGTCACCTCTTTTTCATCAGTGCTTGGAGCCCCATTTCTGAACTTCCAGCTCCAGTACCAGGTTCTCTTTATTTCTCAGTCTCTAGATTAAGAATGACTCTTGAGCAATGGCACAAGGATACCCCAAATCTTCCCTTTTCAGCAAAGGAATCCCCTCAATTGATGTTCTCATTCACCAATATTTTGGGTGGGAAAAGGACAGTATTGTCAGCATCCCCCTTCCCAGTTCAGAGGCCTTAAATTCATAAAGGGAGCTAATGCCTTTGCTAGAACACCTATATGTGATGTCTGGTCAATTGGACCAATACCATGGGCCCTAATTTTATACCTGGATTGAGTTAATGTCAATATTGAGTATCGTCTTCTTTGTTGAACAGAAGGGATGATAAGGGCTGTTTACACATACAAACATGCAGGCAAAACACACATAAAAATTAAAAAGACAAGGTTCCTGCTCATATGGAGGTCACAGTCCTTTTGGGGTTGGAGAAATGGCTCAGCAGTAAAAGGCACTGTAGCTCTTGCAGATGACCTGCTGGTCCCCAGCACTCACATGGGGTCTCAAAACCACTTGTGAATTTCAATCCCAGGGGCTCTGACATTCTCTTCTGACTCGAAGGGTACAAAACCCACATGGCACACAGATATACACGCTGGCAAAAATTTCATATGCATAAGTTTAAAGAAATGGAAACCCAAAACAAAAAACCGTACCAAAATTAACAATAAAAAAGGAGTCCTATGGCTGGGTATGGTGTGATGACAAGAGATCATCAAACAAAACAAAACAAAACAAAAAAAAACCCAACAACACACCTGGAATAACACCAGTGAGATTCATTGAGGTCACATAGGAATCTTTGAAACTTAGCTATATGAGGGATTGGAAAATCAGTATTCCTGTCTTCCAGTCTTAGACTATGGATAAAGCCTTTAATGTACAGTAAGAAAAAGAAGAATGGCCTACAGTATTTCTAGGAAAGCTAAAGGATCAGATGAAGAAGTATTTGGGATTAAGTATAAAAGAACTGTTGGGACATGGAATGGTAAAGTTACAGTTTGTAATGATCAGCTGGCCAAACACAGTAAAAAGTTACAAAAGATTGGGGTTTGAAAGGACAGAAGATCCTAGAAGCAGAAACAATGCTACAAAACTTAGGAAATGTAGGGAGATGAGTCATTTCAAGAGGGAATTCCCCGTCTTAAATAAAAATAAAAACCAACAACCAAGAAATAATATCTCACCTGACTTTTGCAGAGGATTAAAAGACATCAATACCTTTTGTCCTCTCAAACTGCAATTCCAGGGCTAATGTGGAGAGTTTTGGCTCTGTCTATACTTTCTTTTCTGCCTTGTTTGCAGGAAGTATTCCCTCACCTCCAGGTCATTTTGATCATGTGCCCAAGGTTCTTTTTAAATTGTTTGTTTGTTTGTTTGTTTTCTAACCACAGGGAGAAAAAAAAAAGACATGAAAGTCCAAGGGGAGAAAAAGTTTGCCTGAGACTTGCAACAGGAAAAAAAAATCTTGGTAACTAAAAGCATGGGTATAGGTAATCTTAATTTGCTATAATGTGCCATGTGTGTTATTTGAATTTGATTCTTATTTAGGAGAAGAAATAGTAAATGAGTATGAGGGAATTATTGAGAAGGATGTAAGTATGAGTTAATGTTTTTGGTAAAAAGTGTTAAAAATAGTTATTTTAGAATAGGATAGATTTTATGTTATAAAACAAGATTTTTGTCCTTGAAATGAAAAATAATAAAAGGTAAAAATAAAAGGTGAAGACTTACTCTTTTATTGCTATGAAGAGACACCATGACTAAGGCATGACTAAGGCATGGTGTCTAGAAGAAAGACTTTATTAGGGTCTACAGTTTCAGAGGGTGAGCGTGCTGACTAGTTTTATGTCAACTTGACACAAGCTAGAGTTGGAAAGGAGGAAACCTTGATTGAGAAAATGCCTCCATGAGATTCACTAGTCAGGTATTTTCTTAGTGATCTAAAGAGGAAAGTCTAGCCCATTGTGGGAAGGGCCATCCCCAGGCTGATGGTTCTGGGTTCTATAAGCAAGTCATAAGGAGCAAGTCATTAATCTGCACCCCTCCATCATTTCTGCATCAGATCCTGCCTCCAGGTTCCTGCCCTTCTTGACTTCCTTCATTGATGATCAAGCCACGTGGAAGCATAAGCCAAATAAACCCTTTCCTCTCCAAGTTCCTTTGGTCATGGTGTTTCATCACAGCAACAGTAACTAAGTGAGTTCATGACCATCTTGGTGGGGAACATGACTGCAGGCAGGCAGGCATGGTGTTGGACCAGTAACAGAGAGCTTATACCCTTCTTGTCAATAAGGAGGCAGCCAAAGAAAGAGGTAACTGAGTTTTTGAAATCTCAAGACACATCTCCTCTAATGAGGCCATACCACCTAACCCTTTCCAAATAGTTCTACCAAGTAGGAACCAAGCTTTCAAATACGTGAGCCTATGGGGGCCATTTTCACTCAAACCTCATAAAGGACAAAAACCATTGAAGTTTAAAGCCAAGTCATAGGAGGTCTGAATAAATTATATAAGGGCTGTGGAGGATGGGACTTAAGGGTGATATGTTTGATGATAATAGTTTACTAAAATTCCTAAGATTATACTAATCTATTTGTGGTAAAATTTGCAATTTTCGTTTAAGTTTTGAGACAAGGGCTCACTGTATAGCGGTGGCTATCCTGGAACTCTCTATGTAAACCAGCCTGGCCTTGATCATTCAGTGATCTGCTTGCTTCTGACTCTTGAGTGCTAGGATTAAAGATGTGTTCCACCACACCTGGCTCCTTGTATTATCAATAGATAAAAGTTGCAAACAGCTCAGATATTTACCAGTGAATGAACATGACCCAGCCATAAAAGAAACAAAGTGCATGATGCATGACTGAACACCCCCCCCCCGCCGGCCTCCATGGTCTCTCTCTTTCTCTCTCTCCAGGGTCTCTCTATGTAGCCCTGGCTGTCCTGGGACTCACTATGTAGGCTGGCTTCTGCTTCCCAAGTGCTGGGATTAAAGGCACAACACTATGCCTCACTTCAGATCAGTTTTTGAAAGTGGAAGAAATTAGATGCAAAAAGTCACATATTGTATTGTGGGAGGGTCCACCTGTATTTCTGTGTTTTGATTGGTTAAATAAAGGGCTGCCTGGCTTATAGTTAGG
>JAQHUG010000413.1:1431220-1448063 GCA_028555095.1 Dicrostonyx torquatus
GCTGGGGAACACAACACACACCTCTCCGCCTATTTACAACAGTTTGGCGCCCAACCGCTGAGCGGGCCAGCGGCTGGGGGCTTGGAAGCTGGGTGCGGGGAACAAACAACACGCACCCCCCTCTCCCCCCTATTTACAACATTGTATGTTTTCACTTATATGAAATATTGAGACAGAACAGACTTATCATTAATAAGGATTTCTCTTTGGAGTGATGGAACCACACAATTGGCAGTTAAATCACATTGTGACAGTATGAAATGCACAGAATGGTCAGCCACATGAATTTTATCTCAGATATTACATTCTATTAATCTATTTAATTTGGTCCCTCCAAAAACCAGCTAAATCATAAAGCATGACAATGGACCCCCTAAAACTTACTAAGACGTGGTCTAATGACAGCTATTGTGCAGTGGTTGCTATCTTATGAGTCCCCTTACCCCAATGCTAGTGCTAATGGAGAAATCAGTTCCCCTTTCCCCAGAGAAGTATCTGAGATGAAGTAGAGCTTCAGCTTGCCCTGAAGGGTACAAGCTGTCTCCTCTGCCTCATGTATTTTCTGACAGCCCTCTGGTCTGCAGGCAGGACCAATCTGGGACAGTTTGTCCTTCAGAGTTTCACTGGGGTTGGAGGTAGTAGTAAAGTTGGCCTCCAAGTGAGATAAAACCTTGCTTAGTCTGTCACCTCACTCTCTGTCCCCCTCAGTCTCTGAGAAAGCAGCCCCAGTACCCATCTAAAAATTGTCTTCTCAGGCCCTGCTTCGAGGAAACCTCATACGAGACAGCTATGTGGAATAAATACTAGTACAATTTTTTAGTACATGAAGTATATCTCAATACAGCTATTTATATAAAAGAAATACTTACTGGGATAGAATGTACTTTGTGGCAGAGCACTTTTATGAGGTCCTGGGTTCAATGCCCAAAATTGGAACACATGTGTGTGCAACACACACACAGCTTATTAACCATTTACAATAACTTTTTTTTTCTTTTTAGGTAGAGTTTCACTCTATAGTTCTGGATAGACTGGAATTCACTATGTAGACCAGGCTGGACTTGAACTCAGAGATCCACCTGTTTCTGCCTCCTGAGTGCTGGGATTAGAAGCATGTTCCACCATGCCCAGCCCAGGAACAAGCTTTTATTTATTTATTTATTTATTTGGTTTTTTTTGAGACAGGGTTTCTCTGTGGTTTTGGAGCCTGCGCTGGAACTAGCCCTTGTAGACCAGGCTGGTCTCGTACTCACAAAGATCCGCCTGCCTCTGACTCCTGAGTGCTGGGATTAAAGGCGTGTGCCACCACCGCCCGGCCAAGCTTTTATTTTTGTTCTAGAAATCTTACCTCGTCTGAGTCATGCATTCCTGAAAATTCCTGATCAGAAGTTCAAGTTGAACATGTGACTATCGCTTTAAGGGGAAAACACACTTGTTGCTGAGCTCTTAAATCAATATTTAATTAAAAAATCCCACAAACAATAAATTACACTGAAATGGTCTCCTGTAGTCAATTAAGAGTTAATATGGAGCAAGGTGGTGGTGGTGCACATCTTTAATCCTAGCACTCGGGATCTCTGTGAGTTTGAGGACAGCCTGGTCTACAGACCAGAGCTTGTAGCTCTACAAGAGCTAGTTCCAGGACAGGCACCAAAGCTACACAGAGAAACCGTCTCAAAAAACAAACAAATAAACAAATAAAAAACAGAAGAAAAAAAACCCTAAAAGAGTTAATTTGGATTCCAGCACGGTGGCAGATCAAGGCAGTCTTCCTCCACCAGTGTGGTTGATGCTTTCAGGTCATAAAGTACAGATACTTAGTGTGGTGGTTTGAATGAGAATGGCTCCCATTAGTCCAAGTCTGAATGCTTGGTTCCCAGTTGGTGGAACTGCTAGGAGGGATTAGGTGTGGCCTTGTTGGAGGTGTGTCACTAGGTTGGAGGTAGTGTCTCTGCCCTGCGCTTGTGGAACAAATGCAAACTTCAGCTACTGCTCCAGCTCCATGCCTTCCTGCCTGCTGCCATGCTCCCCAGCACAATGGGCCTGGGCTCGCCTTCTGAAACTGTGGGAGCCCCTTTAATGCTTTCTTCTGTAAGTCATGGTCATGGTGTTGTGTCACGGCAACAGAAAGTAACTAATACACTTAATGTTTATGAAATTTAATCTTTATTGTAAAAAAGGAAACAATACAAACAAAATAATAAAGACAATGCAAATGATGCTCAGGACAGTCATAAGAGCAAACTAACAAGCTGCAGACGCAGGGCTGCTCTTCCTCTGCCATTTCCTGCCATCCACAGACGATGAGTGTTTAACCTGCTCTAGACAAGTGGAGGAATGCTCTCTACCCTGAGATGGAGGCTTTAAAAGCTGTTGTTCATGTGGTGGGGAACAGTAATGTGTGTATGACTAGATATGGCTAGACTTGCCATGCTGTCACGTGACTGCAATAGTCCTGCTCCTATGCTCCCAACCTGACCAAGAGCTCCTGAAACAACACTAAAAAAAATCTGGAATTAACAGTTGTCTGTCCAAAATAATGTTGAAAAAGTTGGTTGGGAAACTCAGAGGGAAAACGGACAGAGGTGTCACAGATTCTGCAAGACACATTCTGTCCGCAGGAGTGCAAGGAGAGTCCCTGAGGTCAGTTTGGGATGAAGGATGACAAACTTAAGTGTCTAGTAAGAAGAGTGTGTTCACTGATTCTACACTGCCAGGCTGCTGGTGGGGTGGAGAGATGTCAAAGACATGGATCCCTCACCCTGCTGCAGGAAGGTGGTGGGATATCATGCCTGTCTAGTGTGTTTGTATTGACCTCATCAGGGACCACAGAACAGTGGTTTTGCTGAGTGGGTTTGCAGGAAGCTTAGCAGAGGCAGCCTGGAGAGATTCTCCAGAGATATTGGATATTCCAAATGGCTTTCAGTACCCCAGCTCAGCCATGTGGGTGTCCTCTTGGTTAAGGAGGAGATGGACTCTTGATCACGTCACTTTGCGCTCTGTCTGGTGCATCCTCCTCTTTCTGTTCCAGCTTAAAGTTCTGTGGATAAGGTCATAGGTGATGCCCGTCCCTGCATTTGTCCAACTGTGGTTCTAAGGCATTTAGGGGTGGCAAAGCAGGCAAAACCCCGTATGTTGGGTTATAGTTTATATCTCTGAAGAAATCATCTACTTTTTCTATCGTACCAGAAACTGGGCCTGACTTACCTCAAGCTCCTGTAAAACCTCATCCATGAAGTCCTGGGAACTTTCCTTGTAAGCCACAGCTAATCGAATTGCATCATTGAAGAGCTGAAGGTGAGGCAGAAATGGCAGAAGTATAGCAGTGGGCAGGATCTTGGACCCGACCTTTATAATCCTCAGTCTCACCCTCCACTGTCCCTTCTCATCACCCTGATCCCACACAGTCAGTGGACTTCGTCTCACCAAATGTGATCCTCCCAGCCTTGTTCCTCTCCGCTGCACCAAGCCATTCACTGTCCTGGTTTTCCCCCTTTCCCTTCCCTCTTCCCTCCCATAAGCCTCTTCAGCAGACTGCCTCCGGTTTGCCATTACCTTCACAACATTGGTTCCATCAGCAGCGGAGACAAAGTACAGGGGCAAGGAGAACTTCTTGGCAAAACTGAAGTTCTTTTGAGTCATCTGTATGTCTGCTGCAGAGAGAAGAGCATTGGCCTGTCCACCCAGGGAAAGGGAAGAGTTTGGAGGGAGGGTCAGTGGAGGCTCTGCGCTAGGAAGTAGGGAAGGGACAATCAGGGACGGCCCTCAAAATAGTTAACAGGGATCTGTGTCTTGGGAGGGCAGGTTTTGCTGCTGGCATCCCCATTGGAAAGGAAAAATGACAGACAGCTACCCATTCTTTGAAAGAAGGAAATGTGTGATTCTGGGTCCCCAGGAATTACTGTCACCCAGGTGCGGGGATGGCCCCACCATCAATTTTATTGGCCACCAGGATGCATGGGATCTCCGGCCTGAACTCCCGAAGTTCTGCATACCAGGTACCCAGGTTCTTATAAGTGATTTTCCTCTGGACATCAAATACCTACAGAGGGTAGAAGACAGTTTAGATGTGCCAAAGTACTTTATCAGTTCCAGACAACACACACCCAAATAGGTATATATAAACTCAGACCAGCTCCAGAAGAGGACCATAGAGAAACCAATGGCTATCTATGTACCATAAATGAAGTCAGTTCCCGACAGAAAAGAGGTTAGCTCAAATATCAAATGCCAGAGCAGGACTGAAACTAAAATGGTCCATCTCTCTCTCTCTCTGACTTCTGGGGTTACACTGCTCCATTTGCCTTATTTCACACTTTTATTTAGTACTCTTGGTTATTAGAATTAAGAATTTTTAAGTTTCCAAGCAAGGGCTTTTGTGCTCAAGGAACTAAGGAGGAACAGGCGATGAGTTCCTTTGGTGACCCTCTCTGTCTTCATCTACCAGCTGGCAAGCCCCTCCAGGAGGCCTTTCTGTGCACACCACTATCAATCTATATGCCACAAGGAGTACAAGAGTCCTGTGCATGCACACGGGAAAGAACAGAGAAGGCTGATGGGAGATGGTGGCATTTAAGCAGAGACTGAACCATGAGGAACATTTTCACTGCATGGGTATAAACTGCAGAAGGTTGAGGGAAGAGCAGATGGGGGATGCTAAGAAGAACGGACCAGTCCTTTCTGTATCCCCTTTGTGCTACTCCTTATGGATGAGATGGTACCCACTCATAATGAGAGCGGTGGTAGGATATTGTAGGAGGTAGGGCTAGACAGGTTAGGTGGTATCAAATGCTATAAAATGCCAGGGCAAACAACATTTTGTAGGTAGACTTACACCGGTGGTGTCAACTTATCCACCCCATGGGTTCTTATCAGAGATGTGGCACCTTGTTTGCTTCCTTTGTGACAGCGCCAGAGTGACTTATAGAGCTGTCACCAAACAATATGGTTCCTACCTGGTTCTCTTTGGGCACTCAGTCATGAGGTGTAGCTGCCATTCTGTGAGCAAGTCCACACCAGCTTTTACTAACAAAGTGTTCTACTTGGTGACAATACCTAGGGTTCACAATTCAGAGAACTAGACTATGGGGCTGGGGTTCAGCTCAGTGGAAGAATACATATTAAATATGCACAGAGTCTTGGGTTTATTCCCTAGTATTAAACCCAATCCAAACCAAACCAACTCATGCCACAGATGTTTGGTATGGTATTCATGAGAATCTTTTAATCTGTGGCTTAAAATAAAAACATATTCCTTCAAAGCATGTAAGAGTGGTGGCCTAGAAAATGAGCCTGGGAGCTGGGGGGGGGCAGGAATGCCCAGGAGACAGATTTTCAATCTCACTTGAGCCCTGTGCACACTGACTTTTGGGTACTTTTGTGCCATATGTTACCTGGAGCCATTACTGGGGGACCCATGGTAACTATCCTAGATAGCATAGTGAGAGCCTGGGAGGGAAGTGAGGGCTGATCCGAGAGGGAAAGGCCTTAGAGGCAGTGGGTGATAGTGGGGGGTACTCTTCAAGTTTCACTGTGGGTGTGCTCCATCAGTAACCAGCTATGGCCTTGACTCAGCCACGTTTTCCTCGGACACTACAGTGGTTACAGGAGCCCAACTTCTTTGTCTTTTCTTTTTTTCTTTTTTAATCTTAGGATAGCTTCTCTGTCATATTCTTTTTTAGCAGCTCTAGGGTGAAGCGTTTGGGTGGTCTTGAACCCTCTCCTACAGTGGGGCCGAAGACTGAAGAGCTCCTTGGCTCCTTACCCCTGGGCCAGAATTGCCTAGTGCCATTTTTTTTTTTTTTAACCACGTGGTTGGTTTCATACCATGATGCAGGCGTGAGCCTTGTGGTAGTAGGAGGCATGCATGCTCTGGAACCGCTCCTGGCCTGCTGTATCCCAGAAGTCTGCAACATGAACACAACTCTGTCTGCCTGATGGGGCTGGGGGGTTGGAGGGCAGAGACCCCCTACATGCCCCAGACATTTCCATGCAGGTCTCTATGTAGAAACATGCATGCATTGGGAGAGGTGAGTTTTCACTGGTGGTGTAGGAAGACATGGAACCAGAAGAGAGGACAGAGCAGACAGGAGCCCCAGTAGAGAGAATAGAAGTACCCTTTGTCTTCACACTGAAGACATAGGGCTCTTCAAAACTGAAATTTCCAGGTGGTGGACATTCAGTGGTGGCCTAGTGACCCCACAGGAAGGTCATGTTCTACATTTGAAGAGTGGTCAGGCCACAGATTATTTTTTTTCTCTCTCTCTTTCTTTTTTTCTTGTTTTTTTTGAGACAGGGTTTCTCTGTAGCTTTGGAGCCTGTCCTGGCACTCACTCTGCAGACCAGGATGGCCTAGAACTCACAGAGATCTACCTGCCTCTGCCTCCTAAGTGCTGGGATTAAAGCCATGTGCCACTACTGCCTGGCAACACAGATGTATTTCTTGGTACTGGCTGTATGCTAATCTCTGTCAAAGGCCTCTGTGCTCCTCTTCCCTCTGGCAGGAAGTCTTCCAATGTCTGCTTTTCTAAATCCTGTTTTCCATACTCGTCCTGGCCTAGGTGTTATGAGACTGTACGTGCTGCGTGCCTCCATAAATGCTCTCTGACTTCCCATTTTTCTCCTTCCTTCACTCTCCTGTGAGCCTCTTTCTTACCACCCCCATCCCCTGCTCAGCGTGGCCTGGGGCCCATGCTGCTGCTCACCCACAAGGATGGTCTTGCCGTCTACTGTGGCCGTGTGCTTATACAGGGTCAGGGCATATGTGGACAGTTGTTGTGGCTGACTGGATGCAGGTTAAGGAGCAAAAGTGAATAAAAAGAGCTAAGGAAATGGTGAAGAAGGACATTTGTGTGACAGAATGGACCCCCTTCTTACTTAGCTTTTCTTAATTTTTTGAGACAGGTCTTACTCCGTAGCCCTGGCTGACCTGGAACTCACTATGTAGACCAGGCTGGCCTCAAACTCATAGAGATCCGCCTGCCTCTCTGCCTTCCAAGTGCTGGGATTAAGGTCTGGGCCACCATGCCTGGTCCTCCTTTTATTGAGACAGTTTTTCCAATGTAGCTCAGGGTGATCTCAAATTTGTGGCTCTCCTCCTGACTCCGTCCTCCCTAAGAAGAAGTTAGATTTCAAGCTGAACGAACCCTACAGACAGACAGAGCCAGCTGTAGTGACACAAGGTCCAAGGAAGGGCCTGGGAGAATGCCCTGGGTACCTCAGTGTGAGGTAACACGGAGCAGGGTTTTACAGAAAAGCTGTCTTAAGTGGTATCACGATGCAAGAAGATGTAACTGTGGACACTTGGAGTCTTTTGTGGACAGAGTTCTTATAGGCTAGAGCGTCATGACTGCCCCACAGTAAACACCACCCAAAGGCCAGGCAGCTG
This sequence comes from Dicrostonyx torquatus, assembly GCA_028555095.1. Lineage (NCBI taxonomy): Eukaryota > Metazoa > Chordata > Mammalia > Rodentia > Cricetidae > Dicrostonyx > Dicrostonyx torquatus. The sequence continues at coordinate 1,438,608 of JAQHUG010000413.1, forward strand.
ACAGAGTATCTACAGACTGAAGTTCACTTGTGGTCAAAACACTAACAAAATACCTGGAAAACAGCATCGTTTGAAGCAGAAATATGCCGGACAGTTTACTGAGCAAAACTGAAGCAATAAGGTGGGGTTTGGTACAGACTGAGAGACATCAGCCTTTGGGGGCTAAGATCAGGGGAGAGAGTCACATGTCCTGCAGTATTGCATGCAGCCCTCAGGGGTCCACTTGGGGAACTTTAAAAAGCTCTCAGTTACAGCTCCTTACTCCAAATCTGTACAATGCAACAGTTCACAGGATGAGGGAAAAGCCGACATCCCACATTTTATAAAGCTTATTCCTACCAAAGACGTTTAGGCTCTGAGAAAAGGGTGAAATGATTTACAAGGTCAAAACTAAGGAGAAGGCAAGATTGGCATCCAGGCATTTGACACAGACTAAGCTGCTATTCTTCCTGTCTTCCTGTGACAAACCCCACGATAAATTAGCTCTAGACGCAGCAGCCTGGATTCAATGATGCAGTTTGGGCCAACCAGTGAGGAGCCGGTGTGTAGAAAAACCATTGATCTTTCCTGGGCTGCGGGTATAAAGAAGTGGACTGGAGGTTAAGATGCACGAGAGTGGGAAAAGCCACAGGGACAAAGGACAGTTCAAGTCTTTAAGGATACAATCCATCCATGAGAAACCTCTCCATGAGTCTGTAAGGGAAATGTGGGAGGTCACAGGTCATGAAGCATCTCTAATTTCTTGTCCCTACTTTATCACCTCTGGGCTGACAACCTGGAAGCCACCTGAGGCTTCCTATCTCTTGTGAACTTTCAGTTTCTAGTCAAGCCTGCACCATGGGAATCACCATTACCAAGGCCAAACAGCCAACCCACTGGTGCCATTCTCTGGGTCAATCTGCATGGGGCTCTCTGACCCCTTATTTCCATCTCACATAGAATTACCCATCTATGCAGGGGAAACTGAGGCCAAGAAGACTATTCTTCAATCAGCAGTCATTTTCTCAAGACTCTGCCGTTCCTTAAGGCTTTGCTTAGATGTCACCTGAGCAGGAAGGTGACTGTAGGAGGTAGTTCCACCTGGTTTGAACTCCTTCGTTTCTCCCTGACCTGCATAGAACCCCAACAGAAACACTAGCTGATTTACCTTAATGCCTCTACCAATCAGAACAGAGGATGTGGCACAGCAGTTTGGGAATCTACAGCCTACGGGTATCTCCCAATGTCCACTGGTGCCCAGTCAGCATCTGAACACATAGCTGTGAACACAGCTAACAAGCTCAGTTTGGTATACATCCTGGAGTCACAGGATAGCCTTGAAAACTTTTCTTGGTATTATAACTACTGACTCCCAATCAGACCATATAGTAAATCTAAAGAAACAACAAAACAACAAACCCCCCATCTCCTAGAAAGATATTAAAATCATATATATATATATGTATATATGATTTATATCAGTGTATGTACGTTTTAAGTAAAAACAAACAGATTTTAACGCTCCTATGATTGTTAAGTTTCAAATGTCAACATGATGCAGACTAGAATCACCTGGCGGGGGGCCTTGGGACCTGGAAATATTGAAAACTGGCAGAGAATTCTTGAGTCACAGTGAAATGAAAATGAGGTTTTCTCACCTACCAACCTTCTAGACACAGATTCTATCATGGTCTCTCTGCTTGAGGTCTCATAGGGGCTGGGAACTACTAGTCTTTAAAATGTCCTAAAGGCCAGAACTGTGTTAGTCTTTCGATGTTCTGTTAACAACTTAGATTTTTTAAAAAACTACATTAAGTTAGGCTAATGCTGACTTAGGAGGCCCCCTTGGGCTTCTCTCTAGCCCACATTTCCCTAAAGATCCATCAGTTGCTAAGTCAACAACTTGTCTTTCCTTGCCTGCCACTTTGGTTTTCTGTGTCAGTTCTAAATTCAAGTGTGGACAAAGGACTGCTATTTACTGGGTAATCTTCCAAATCCTTACCTTAATTGTAGGGGATATTGTTGAGGTTAAAATAATTGTAAAATATGACAACAGAACTTTAACATAAGGTAGAGAAATGAATGTGAATTCATGAAGCTGGCCTAAAACCAGCAGGGCCTCTAGGGACTCCTATCCGGGTCTGAAGTAGAACGTGAGGTGATCTGGGAACTAACCAGATCTGGGATCTGGCAGGGTGGAAGACTAAACCAGATATTTATGTAGGGACAACTCTATCCTCATCCTTTGATGGCAGAAATGGGCATGTACCCTCGCTACCTCACCCTGGATGGGTAAGAGGTGGGATGCTGATGGAGATAGGCCAAAATAGAGCCTTTCTTTAACTCTCCAGGTGGAGAGTTCTACCCCTGCTCCGGGAGGCGCTGAAGGCAGAAGAATAATCCCATCTTTAACACCATCACAGTCAACATCATTGCTATCTGTGCTTTTCAACTCAGGGAGTCCCTCCCAGAAAGCATCATGTTCTTCTCTCCATCCCTGTCCCACCCTAGCCGTCCCTCAACCCCTCACACATGTAGTAACATCCCACTTGCGACCTCCATACTCTGTACTATTCTAGCAGTTCCCAGGGTGACCCACTCTACAGCTTCTGTCAAGACTCAGAAGGTTCCCTGATTTCTCTCCCATTTCCTCATAAATACAGTTATAGACATGAGCCTGTTGTTCATACACACACACTTGGGCTCCAGTCAAGGCTTCCCCTCTCCAGCTAATAGAAACCACACTCTTCATTTCTGGAGGACTTTTCTAATCAATCCATTCTGGGATTGTTTCTTCTTCCCTAATCTCCCAACATACTTGGACTTGCCCACCGCACTGTCCCCCAGGCAGATGATCTTCACGTTGTCATGAGCATCGTATTTCTCTTGGTCCAGCTCACAAGGTTTGGCTCTGTCCCCTGCCATTAGCTTTTGGTTGTAGACAAGAGTTAGCCTTGGAGTCTTAACACTGCCTGGAAAAGTCAATGAGAAGTCACTGTTAGAGACAAGAGCTCCCTTCAGTTAAATCCACTTTCTTCTTTTTCCTGAACAACTGATGGAGTGCCTAAGGATACACATCCTGACAACTTGGCAACCATCTACTGAGCCTTAGGGCTGCAGCTTTGCCTTTGGATTCTTCTGTCATTTCCTGTTGCAGATGTGCTCGAGCCACACCTCTCCTCCTACCTTCCGACTAGATTTACAAGTTCAACATACAAGTGTCCTTACTTGTAGAACACAAAGCAACAAGCAACAACAAATAGTGCCTAAGTCACACAGTAAGGGATATTTGGTAAAAACGAGGGGACACTGACCATACAATCTGTGATGCCTGACCCATATTCTTGGCCCACCTTCCCATCCCACCTTGTTGCCATCAGCAGCTGCCTCACACTCCCTTTGCCTTGGTATTCCTCACGACTTTCTTCTGCAGGTGCTATTTTTTTTAACCTCCAGTACAGTGGTTCTCAACCTTCCTAATGCTGCAACCCTTGAATACAGTTCCTCATGCTGTGGGGACCTCAACCATAAAATTACTTCATTGCTACTTCATAACTGTAATTTTGCTACCGTTATGAATCGTAATGCAAATAACTGTGTTTTCTGATGGTCTTAAGGGAACCCTGTGAAAAGATCGTTTGACCTTCCAAAGGGTCGTGACCCACAGGTTGAGAAATGCTGCTCTAGTAGTTTCAAACATTTTCTAAATGTAGTTGATACAAACCATACCTACATCAAGGTTTTGTCCTTCACTGCCTGAACTCAAATATTTAACTGCTCATTAGATTTGTAACTAGGACACTAGGGCATATAGGAATGCTACCTTAAACATAAACAGTACTTTAGCTCTGAGCAACTCATATTCCTATTTCCATAAGTACAAGACATGACTGTCACTCAGTGTCAACACCGGTGTGTCGCAGCATCTAGCCTGGTCCACTTGCTTCATACCCAAACAAAACCGCTAGGAATGCACAGTCCAGATTCTAACTGGGTGCACAGCAATTACACTCCGGAGCAGCAGGCTTTTACTCAAAAGACCTAATCATTGAAGCCGCCAATACCTGCTACACCAACGCCTGAGCCAATGAGCAGTTCGCACTCACTGATCATTAACTGGAGCAGACATTGAAGCAGGCTCAATTGGCTGCAGTGAGGGACATGACACCAGTCTGGAGTAAAAATCAGCAACAGGGTTCCCGCGTTTGCACGACTGTATTTCGGCACGGCCTCGGCCCACGCAGGAACTCAGGCGAGAACTCTGCCCCTTCTACCTCCATCCTGCAGAGGGAGTGATCCGTTCGAAAGCCAAACCCCGTCTATCGATTCGCAAAGGCATCCCTCAGTGACTATCACTGTCCTCACACTCTAGGGGGGTAAACTCTCTTTCATGTGACAAACGTTTTTAGGCGCCCACCAGGCCTAACCACCATCTCCCGTAAAGGACTCGCGAACCGCAGTAGGGCCTCCGAACGGTCCCCGCCTTCTCTACACCCCTCAGGCGGGTTTTCCAGGCACTTTGTCCTCGCTTCGGCCTCGAGGAAGCCGGGACACCGCCGATGCGCTCGCCCACCACAGGCCCTGGGCAACCAAGGCAGCCGGCTTACCCGCTAACAGGCGACCGCACTCCGGTAGCGGCCGCGTCTCCGCCGCTGCTACGCGACCGCACCAGGACCCCGAGCTGGGCTGTCCGGCAATGGCCCGAAGGACCCCATCGGGGCGCGGGCTGGCTAGCGCAGTGCCTGGCTGCCTGGCGCCCTCCAGGATGGCACATCTGTGGCATTGGCCAGGAGCTTGGCAGAGTGGGTGCACTCGGCTACCGGCCAGGGGTGGGAGCGGGAACCGCAAGTTGTAGAGGTAGCTGAGCAGCCACAGGTTGTAGTACCTTGATAGGAGAAATCTAAGCAAGTTTCTCGATTTTCTTAATTTGTGGGCTGTCAATGTATTCTGTTTATGAGGTCGGATAAATATGTGGGTTGTGGGACAAATCTGATATAAAATCTCTGAACGTGCGATTGAATGAAAAAAGAAATAAAAAGAAAGGACTGCTCCTAAGTATGGTGGATGAAGGTTATTGTAGATAAAAGGGGAGGAACCACACTCTGCCCCCGTACAGTTATAGGTTTCCCTGGCAGAGGTTTGAAAGTAGACCTTAATGCTGTGTGCTCTCTAGGACCTGCTGTTACTGGGTCCTCTCGAATAAGGGATGGAGTTGTATGGTCGCAGTCAAGTCTCTGAGAAGGTTGGAGGACTGGACCAGGCGCAACAGAGCAGGATAGTCAGCATACATGGACAATTTGGCTAGCAAACCTTTGCCTCCAAAGGCTCGCGAGAAATGGGGAGAATTGTTCCAAGTGAGCCAGAAGGAACACCTGACCACCACAGCGACTCCATTTTTATCCTGAGCTCAGGGTGCTCCTTGAAGATTAAGGGAAGAAAACCATGACCAGGGCTGTACTTTTTGGATACTGGGAGACTGACATATCTTCTGGAGGCTGGTGGAGTGAAAGATATTTCAATATAAAATTGCTAGGGAGGTGCGATGTCAAGGATGACTCTAGATATTTGTAAACATCCTACTTGCTGTTTGGTTACTTTACATCTGTAATATTAGAGGGAGGGAGCTAGGTAGGAGTTGCAATGTAGTCCTTCAAGTTGATGGATTGACACCCTCGCTGGCATCAGTGCTGTGACTTCTGGTTTTGTTGGTTTTGGTTTTTTCAAGACAGGGTTTCTCGGTAGCTTTTGGAGCCTGTCCTGGAACTCACACTGTAGATCAGGCTGGCCTCGAACTCACAGAGATCCACCTGCCTCTGCCTCGCAAGTGCTGGGATTAAAGGGGAGTGCTACCACTGCCTGGCTCAGGGCTGTGACTTCTATGACGTCAAGGCCACTTTAAGTTACTTGGTTGTTGTCCTGCATTTTGTCTTTTGTTACAGGCTACTGCTGCAGGAGCTCCCTCTCATTCAGCCAATGGCTTTTAAGATACCAGCCCATTGGGGCATGGTTTCATTTTAAAAAGCGGCAGTGCTCAGCTTGCTCTCTCTTGCTTCTGGCTCCCGTTCTGACTGCTAGACTCTGTTTTCTGTTTGCCACCAGAGGACTGTGGTTTGGGACATTGATCTGTAAGTTTTATCCCCTCCAATAAATAATCCCTTTTTAATCAAACTGGTGTAGGATTGTTTTGCGTCTTTAGGCTACATTTCAACTGTGAATTTAAAACTTTTCTTTTTTTGAGACAGAGTCCACTCTATTGCTCCGGATGACCTCAAATTTATGACAGTTTTCTACCTCAGCTAAGATTACAAGTGTGTACCCTTCTCCTGACCCAACTCTGACCTTTTAATGGCTGTTAAGGAATTACTTTTCTTTTGGGATAGAGAGATGGATAAGTGGTTAAGAGGACTGACTGCTGTCCCAGAGAACCTGGGCTCCATTTCCAGAACCTACATAGTGGCTCACAACCATCTGTAACTACAGTTCCAGGGGACCCAACACCGTTTTCTGTCTGTTGTGGGCCCCAGGGGTGCATGTGGTGCGCAGGCATGCAGACAAAACCTGCTTACACGTAGAAATAAGTAAATGAATGAATAAAAGGAATTGTATTTTCTTCCTGGCAAGGTCCACTGTTGGTCCTGGAAACCCACCAGCCTGAGCAGCCTTGCCCTGAGAGACATTTTCATAGGGATGATGGTAGACTACACCCTTCTTTTTTCTTTTCTTTTTTCTTTATTAATATTTATTGAGCTCTACATTTTTTTCTGCTTCCCTCCCTGCCTCTCCCCTCCCCCTTCAACCCTCCTCTAATGTCCCTATGCTCCCAATTTACTCAGGAGATCTTGTCTTTTTATACTTTCCCATGTATATTAGGACCATGTAAGTCTCTCTTAGTGTCCTCATTGTTGTCTAAGTTCTCTGTGATTATGGTTTGTAGGCTGGCTTCCTTTGTTTTATGTTTAAAAGCCACCTATGAGTGAGTACACGTGACAACTGTCTTTCTGTGTCTGGGTTACCTCACTCAAAATAATGTTTTCTAGTTCCATCCATTTTCCTGCAAAATTCAAGCTGTCGTTATTTTTTCTGCTGTGTAGTACTCCATTGTGTAAATGTACCACAATTTCTTTATCCATTCTTTGGTCAAGGGACGTTTAGGTTGTTTCCAGGTTCTGGCTATGAACATAGTTGAGCACATGTCCTTATGGCACGATTGAGCATCCTTTGGATATATACCTAAAAGTGGTATTATTGGGTCTTGAGGAAGGTTGTTTCCTAATTTTCTAAGAAATCTCCACACAAACAGCCAAAACCAGCTTGCATTCCCACCAGCAATGCAGAAGTGTTCCCTTTTCCCCACACCCTCTCCAGCATAAGTTGTCATCAGTGTTTTTGATCTTGGACATTCTTACAGGTGTAAGATGGAATCTCAGAGTTGTTTTGATTTGCATTTCTCTGATGGCTAAGGATGTTGGGCATTTCCTTAAGTGGTTTTCAGTCATTTTAGATTTCTTTGTTGAGAATTCTCTGTTTAGGTCTGTACTCCATTTTTTTATTGGAATATTTTTATATTTGAGACAGTTCCATGTAGCCAAGACTCACTATGTAATTTAGGATGACCTTGTACTCCTCACCCTCCTCTTGCATCTGCTTCTAGCTATGCAACAAACCCCCACTCTATCCCAACCTCATACTGGGGTTTGAACTTAGGCATTACATTAAGCAATTACATTGTACCACTGTGCTATAACAATGCTCAAACGTGACATCACATGGCTCATTGTGATGTCACAAAGGTAATGTGAGATAATTCAAGGCTCCATTGTGCCATCATGTGATATTATGATTCCACAGGACTTTTGTGATCTCACAATGCTCCATGGACACTAGAACATGCACTGTGACAGTACAGTGCTCCACAATGTGCCTCTGTACATGGCCATATGTGTTGTGCCATCATAATACCCTATTGTTCCATTGAGTCAATACAATACCCCACTGTGTCATCACCATGCAATTATGGCACAACAATGTGGAACTTTGCCATCACAATGTTAAATTATGACATCACAGTGCACCATTATACTACCACGCTGACCCAGGATATCATAAACCATTATTCTGACATAGCAAAATGCCATGGTAACATTCAATGTCTCCTTATGATGTTGCAATCTTCAAATACTATATCACATGCTTCACTGTGATCCCATGAAGTGAATTTTGGTTCTTTAGTACTGGGCATGGTGCTGCACTTCTGTAATCCCCAGGAAGCTGATGTAGGAGGATGGAGAGTTTTGAGGCCAGTTTGGGTTATATAGAAGAATTCCTTTCAGAACCAAAAGTAAAAACAGATTGGAGATTATTTTGGAAATGTGCTTGTCTGGCATGTTTGAATTCTTGGGGTTCATTCCCAGCACTGCAAAACTGGTCATGATGGTGCACAATGGAGGCGGGAAGAGTTGAAGTTCAAGGACATCCTTAGCTATATAGTGAGTTGCTATTGGTGTGGTATACAGGAGAACTTATTACAAATTATAGAAAGAAAAAGGAGAATAGTATGAAGTACTTGAACTCTTGGATTCCCACTTTACCACTGATGCTTTTGCTATCATGATAGGAATTATATGATAGTAATTTATAGTGTTTTATATCATTTAATGTTTGTGTGTTTTGGATACTATTGTTATCGTTAAGTTTGTTAACTGCTTGTTTTCTCACTGCCTGTCTATCTTCCTCTCTCTCTATCTTCCTTTCTATCCACCCCCAACTATGCATGTGCATGTGTGTGAGTGAGTGAGGAGAGAGGGAGAGATTGAAATACAATGCTGCCAGGTGGTGGTGGCGCACACCTTTAATCCCAGCACTTGGGAGGCAGAGGCAGAGGCAGAGGCAGGTGGTTCTCAGTAAGTCCAAGACCAGCCTGGTCTACACAGTGAGTTCCACCACAGCCAGGACTATTACACAGAGAAATCCTGTCTCAAAATAAAAAAAAAAGAAAAAGAAAGAAAATGCCCCCAAAGGGAGTGGCACTATTAGGAGGTGTGGCCTTAATGGAGGAAGTATGTCACTTGGGAGGCAGGCTTTGAGGTCTCATATATGCTCAAGCCACGCCCAGTGTCAGAGACCATTTTCCATTGCCTAGAGAAGATATAGAACTTTCAGCTACCTCTCCAGCATGTCTGCCTGCATGCTGCTGTGTCCTAACATGCTAATAATGGACTGAACTTCTGAACTATAAGTGAGCCCAATTAAATGTTTTCCTTCTTTTTTGTAACTCTTTTTTTCGTTTTTTATTAAATTTAAAAGAAAAATTTACATTTACTCCCCTTGTCCCAGCCCCCCCCCGCTCCCTCCCCTCCCCCCCACCCCTCCCCCTGCTTTCTTAAGATGGGGCAGATACCCTGCCCTGTGGAAAGCCCAATACCCTCCCCCTCTCCATCTCGGTCTAAGAAGGTATGCATCCATATAGAATAGGTTCCC
>JAQHUG010000413.1:1470850-1483187 GCA_028555095.1 Dicrostonyx torquatus
TTCCATTTTATTTATTTATACAACATTTTGTCTGCATTTATCTTGCAGGCCAGAAACTTCTTTCTGGTGTAATGAGGGCACCAGACCTCATTACAGATGGTTGTGAGCCACCATGTGGTTGCTGGGAATTGAACTCAGGACCTTTGGAAGAGCAGACAATTCTCTTAACTGCTGAGCCCTCTCTCCAGCCCGAGGTAAATCATTTTTGTCTACATTTGGTATGATAGCATGCATATTATTTTTAAAATTTATATTTATCATCACTCTCTCTCTGTGCACATGTGCGTGTGTGTGATTGCACCCATGATGCACGTGAATACAAGTACCATGTACTCTTATTCTTAAAATATATGCCACCTGAGCACAGAACTCTGTTATTTCAAGGCATTGTTCCCAGTGGCTCAGGCATGGACTATTCCGTTAACCATTTTATTTCCATATGGAGAAGTTGCTTCAAGTTGGTAAATGTAACATGAATTAAAAATGTTTTTGTGTGTACAATTCTAGTTTTTAATTAAATTTTTTTGTTTTATTTTTGTGTTAGCTTCCCTGGAACTGGAGTTACAAACGGTTGTGCACCACTATATAGTGGCTGGGAACTGAGCCCAGGTCCGCTGCAAGAACAGCAAGTGCTCTTAAACCAACAAACCACCTCTCAAGCTCCCTAATTCTAAATTCTAAAATATATGCTCTGGAAATATTCCCTTGCTCACCACGCCTTTCTGTTGTACTCTTCCCTGCTCCATGGATTATTTTGGTGTCTTTCTAGGATTTCCTTCACCATGTTACAGACATAAGCAGAGCTTCCACTACGTACATCCCAGCCTTCCTCCACAATGACAGTATGATCATCACTCTGCCTCTTGCTTTGTCAGGGACAACTATCATCTCAGAATAGCCTTCTTTGTCTGCCTGTGCTTTAAAAGTATGTGTGATGTAGCTCTTTGCCACGAGAGGGCAGAGGAAGATCACTTTCATAGGAGAACACACTTCCAGGTCCAGCGAGTCTCTACAGTGTGCTGCTTAGTCTGATGTCACTGGACATGGGGGAAGCGGGGAGAGGGGCATTTTCTTTTGACACTAGCCACCAGCAGTACAGTACACTAAATATACAGAATATACATGTATATGTACATAATATAAATATACTATACTTATATGGGTATTTATTTAATGTCCTGTGCCCTGGTGTGGGTTTCAAGCTAAGTAGGAATGGTTTGGTTTTATAATTTTTTTCCCACACAGTATATTCTGAATAGTTTCCTTTCTCTCATCTAATCTCAGATCTTCCCCACATCACTACCCATCCAACATCACACTTTTTTTCTCTCTTTAGTAAACAAACAGGCATTAATAAAAAAGAATAAAATAAAAACAAAATCAAAGAAAATGCACAAGTAACATACATACACACATATGCACACATGCCCATAAACACATAAAATCAGAAACCATAGTATATAATCAAATGACTAATGTAAAAAAAAAAAGCTCAAACAAAGCATCCTGAAACAAAACTCTTCAGAGCTACCACTGAAGAGCAAAGGTGAGGCTGTGGTAACCATCTGCACTGTGATAGGGACGGTCTGTACTGTGAAGGTTAGCGACTCTGGAACCTGGTGTCCTTAGTTGTGCAGAGACTGCACTCAAAGTTGAAGGTCACAGATTTGAAGTGAGAATGGCAAAAATTTTCTTGTTTGTCCATTGACTCCAAATACAGTTACCTCTTGAACACACGCTGTACTGAGGTGATGGCAGGCTTACAAGACTTTGTGTGTGTGTGTGTGTGTGTGTGTGTGTGAGGGGGTGAATATGGTCATGTGTGTGGTATGGTGTGCATCATGATGTATGTCTGGATCAGAAGGAAACCCTTGGGGGGAGTCTGCCTCTTGTACTGTGACATATTTGACATATTTTTCCTTGCAATTTCTCTCTCTATATATGTGTATGTATATATATTTTGTATATTTATTGTTTTAGCTACGATATGTTGGGGAGACCTTTTTCTGGTCTTGTCAAGTCAGGGTTCTGTGTGCTCTTGTATCTGTATGGGTGATTCTTTCTTTAGTTTGGGGAAGTTTTTTTCTATGATCTTGCTGCCATTGTCCTGAGATCTTGTCCTTCCTCTCTGTCTCTAATTCAAAGATTTGATTTTTTTCTTTATTTTTGAGACGATAATATAATTACACCATTTCCTCCTTCCCTCCACCCCAGCTTTCCCATAAACTCTTCTTGCTTTTAGATTATTGGCCTCTTTTTTCATTATTGCAGTTACATGCATATATGTATGTTTGTACACATATGTGTTCCTAAGTCTAGCCTGCTCAGTCTGTAGAATGTTACTTGTATGTGTGCTTTCATAGATGACCATTTGATAGTGGACACCAGTTAGCGTGCACTTCCCTGGGGAACGTACCGTTTCTTCCACTCTCAGCTTGCCTTAGTTTCTTGTAGCTCACTGTGTGTAGGGACGAGGTCTCCTTGTTTTCCTCTGTCCACTTTGGCATACCTTTTGTCGTCCTTCTTTAGGCAGTCATGTTGGGGAGACTTTATGGGCATAGCCTCTAAAATTGCCAATATTTAATTGTTTGATGGTGTCGCATATTTCTTGAATGCTCTTTTTGTGTGCTTCAAACACTTTTTTACATCCTCTGCTCATTTGGTCTATATCTTCTGTCTTTGTCTTTAAGTCTTCATATTCTATCTTCTGCTTGATTCTCTCAACTCAGTTTCTAGTTGGGATACTGTTTTCTTCAGTTCAGCTTTCTTAGCTTGTGTTGTCATAAATGTTTTTATTTATTTATTGAATTTATTTTTCAAATGTCACTTAACTTGGCCATGTATTTCTGTTTTCTTGAACAACACAAAGGCATTTCTTTTTTTTTTTATTTTTTATTTGGTTCTTTTTTTTCTTTGTTGATATTTATTGAGCTCTACATTTTTTTCTGCTCCCCTCCCTGCCTCTCCCCTCCCCCTTCAACCGTCCCCTAATGTCCCTATGCTCCCAATTTACTCAGGAGATCTTGTCTTTTTATACTTTCCCATGTATATTAGGTCTATGTAAGTCTCTCTTAGTGTCCTCATTGTTGTCTAAGTTCTCTGTGATTATGGTTTGTAGGCTGGCTTCCTTTGTTTTATGTTTAAAAACCAACTATGAGTGAGTACATGTGACAATTGTCTTTCTGTGTCTGGGTTACCTCACTCAAAATAATGTTTTCTAGTTCCATCCATTTTCCTGCAAAATTCAAGCTGTCGTTATTTTTTTCTGCTGTGTAGTACTACATTGTGTAAATGTACCACATTTTCTTTATCCATTCTTCGGTCAAGGGACATTTAGGTTGTTTCCAGGTTCTGGCTATGACAAACAAAGCTGCTATGAACATAGTTGAGCACATGTCCTTGTGGCACGATTGAGTATCCCACAAAGACATTTCTTGTTATTCTCTTGGAATTAAACATAAATTCCTTGAATTCTTTGATAAATTTAATGATTTTTCTTATAAATTCTGGGTACATCTTGGTAGTTCTCATTAGGGAACAGTTTGATAGAAGACACCCAGGCTTCATTATTCATGCTATTTTTGCTTTTATAACATGACATGGAAATGTTGACTTTATTTGTTGGTTGTGTGTCTGGCATGAGAGCCTGTCCAACCATAGACTGGGCCAGTGCAGGAGCTGAATAACTAGAGCAAGTTCAGGTAAAGCTAGTGGGTGAGCTATTTAACTGGACCAGGCAAAGAAGTCTCCAAAACCATGGCTTTGGAGCTAGGCCTGTGGTTGTAGAGATGGGAGCAGAAGAACAATGAGGGGGGAGTACCTCACAAACATGGTGTCTCCTGAGTTCTTTTCAGGGTGTTTTCCTATGTAACATGAGGGGCCTGCTCATTGGGGTTTCTGTCCCGCCCAGTACCCCACAGCTGGCAAGCCCCAAAGAAAATCACACAGAGAATCTACATTAGGTTATACACTGATTGGCTCATTAGCTCAGTCTTCCTATCAGCTCCCATAACTTACATTAACCCATTGTCAGCCACATGGCCAATACATTTTCTCAGCTGGGACAGGGACACATCCTGCTTCCTTGATGGTCTGCACAGGAATGCCAAGGGAGCTTTCTGCTTCCCAGACATTCTCCTTGCCGTGCCTCTACTTCCTGTCTGGTTGACCCGCCTATACTTCCTACCTGGCAAATCAGCATTTATTTATAACATGATTGACAGAATACAGACAAGTCTCCTGCACCATTCCTACCCCAACATCTTGAGGAATATTCCATGTAGAAGTTTGAATGTTTCAGGGTTTAGATTAAGGTCTTTCGATCTTCTTTGAGTTGATTTTGTATAGGGTGAAAGACATGGGTCTGATTTGATTCTTCTGTAGGTAGATACTCAAGTTTTCAGTTTTACCAGCCTTGCATGTCTTATTCCACTGCATGTTTTTGCATCCTTATCAAAAATTATGTGGTTACAGGTTTGTCAGTTTATTTCTGGATCATTATTATTATTATTTTACTGATCTATTTCTATGTTGTTACCATATTGTCTTTGTTATTATAGCTTTGTAGTATAACTTAAGACCAGGTACTATCATAGCCCCAGCTGTGTTCTTTCTTCTTAAAAAAATTCTCCCATCTAATAACTAATAGTGAAGTTTCTGGATATAAAATCAATATAAAAAGCAACCTTTCTACATATCACCAGTGAGCTCTCAGAGAAAGAAATTAGGAAAAATTTATTATTAATAATAACTCCAACAAATATAAAAGGTAACAAAGAATAAATCAACCCAAAGAAGTGAAAGGCTTCTATAACACAAACTTTAAGACACTGTAAGATGACATTGAAAGAAACACAAGGGGGGTTGGAGAGATGGCTCAGTGGTTAAGAGCATTGCCTGCTCTTCCAAAGGTCCTGAGTTCAATTCCCAGCAACCATATGGTGGCTCACAACCATCTGTAATGAGATCTGGTGCCTGCAGACATACAGATAGAATATTGTATACATAATAAATAAATAAATATTAAAAAAAGAAACACAAGGCTATGAAAAGAACTTCTATGCTCCCTGATTAGCAGAATTAATATTGTGAAAATGACTATACTACCAAATTCAACCTAGAGATTCCATAAAATACTCATCAAAATTCTGATGGCATATCACACAGATCTAGAAAACCCAACTGAAGAGTTCATATGGGACTACAAAAGGCCACAGATAATCAAGAAGTTGCTTATCTATTTGGAAAAAAATGGGAAATTTTTTTTAAACTTAGTTTTTTTTTTTTGGGTAGAAGACTGCTTCATCACAATTTTGTGTTACATTTTTTTAAAAAATTTAATCTGGCTAGAATCCTTCTCAAGAACAGGCTGTCTGGACAGTGAGAAGCATGATTCAGAACCTGGTTTGGCACGTGACGCAAGTCATTTTCCATCTGCTCCCTCTTGGGCAAGTTGCTTTACCTCTCTGACACGCAATTTTCTTCCTTGTTAACTGAAATGAAAGACATTTTGATGGTGGGATTGTGCTGAAGCAAAGGTGGGATAACACTTACTATGGCATGTACTTTGTGCTTTAAAAAGGGGTTATTTTTTTCTAACCAGAAAAGAGAGGCTAAATTATGCTGTGGTAACCAACAGCTCAACTCCCTGGAACATACTAGGAGTTTTCCTTTTGGATTTCAGGTCTAACATTGACTAGCAGCACTTGGAGTCCTCAGGGAGTGACTCATGGGCACTCATGGATACAGCCTGTTCCCACTTGTGCTTCCCTGATCACGGAAGCGGTAGAGAAGCCATTTGGCAATGAGACTTTGGCTCTTCTGACGTCTGCCTGACAGTGACACACTTCCCTGTTATTCACGTTCACATGTCCATGCTTAACTTCAAAATAACCAGGCAGTGTGAACTCCATGTATTCTTAAAGGAGAAAGCCAGAGATGGTTGGTGATAGACAATGTATATATGCCCCACAGAGTTTGTAGTATTCGAAATAGAACACCTTCTCAGTGACTAGATGCTTATTGAATACATACCAATATTTTTGGGGTTGAATTTAAGTCTACACTTCTCTACTTGGGTAGATTGTCTAAAGCTATTTTTGATATGAAGCTAGAAATTCTCAAGACCTTTGTTTTGTAATTGTTTCAGTACTAATACTGTGAAATGTCCTGTATCTCTGTCATAAAAGCATTGTGTTTGAAGGTAGGAGAGCATTGACACATTGTTCAAGGCCATAGCCAGTCTTCCTTATGTTTCCTCTATTCCAGCCTTCTGTTGATTACATAAACTGAAGGGTTAGTGAGAATTTCTTACTGAGATACATTTCAGTAACATCTTCTTAGCATGTTTATAATGCACATTTTTTTTCTTTTACTCTTTGAACACTTCAAAGTTTGGCTCTACTCATCAATCTTGATATGGTGCTAACATCTGGTAGCATAAAAGACATTATTAGGAAAATAAAAATGATTGATGCCTCATGCTCCAATTGCTAGGTTGCTTTAATGTGATTGTTGCTTTATGTTTATGTTTTGTCCCATTTTGGTTAATCCTGAGACAAAATATTACACTTTAGTCAGGAGCATGCCAGGTGGTACATAATGCCATCACGGAATATGCCGTTGCTATGGCATCCAGAACCTTATTCCAGCTCTATGCTTTTACTGTCTTTCTGTTTTTTTGCAGAGCAATAGAAGCAGCTGCAAATCAGATTTTAATGCTTTAAGTTTGGCCAGGAGGTTTTGTTCTTTATCAAAATAGATGTTCTTTTCCATTGCTCTCTCTCTTTTTTGTGCGTGAGCAGTATCACTGGGTAATTTACAGCATCCTTTTGCATTCTTGGGTAGATTATTTTAAGTATTACCATTCTAAAGTTGAGCCTGAGAAAAGCAACAAATATCTGAGAAACACATGAGTCAATGTAAGGCTGCCAGCCAAAATTCTGGCAAATGAAATGATTCTTGGTTAAGAACTTCAAGATATATAAATTGTATAGTTGGTTCTCTAGATGCTGAAGGTTAGGAAGACTTGCACAACCAATCTCAAAGGAGAACTGTAGACACAACAAACTTAGGATGTTAATTTGCTTTAATGAATCCTAAACCATATGGTAGTAACTTGATAGCAAAGTGTAATACTTGGTATGACCTTTAAGAAAGAGGGAATGGAATTATGAGTTTCATAATCTGCATTCCCTAAAGGAAGTTTGATAGATGAGAGTAAATGTTACATGACAAAATAATTTTGTTGGCTAATGCTACACTAGTCAAAATTCAGCTCATTTACTCAGTCCCCCAGAATTGCTAAAATAGTAAACAATTTTTACTCTTATTTTACCATGGAAATCATTGTCATCATCTTCTTTAAAAACTAATTTTATTTGTGTGTGTGTGTGTGTGTGTGTGTGTATGAAGACACATGAACTGTGCATGTGCACATGAGTATACACACATAGTGATCAAAGGACAACTTTCTTTTTAAAATTTTTTTGTAAAGGACAACTTACATAAGTTGATTCTTTCCTTCTATTATGTGGTTTCTGGGGATCAAATTCATGCCATTGGGCTTGTTAGACAGGTGCTTTTAGCCATGGAACTATTCTACCCCACCCCTTTTTGTGATATCGGTGATTGAACCTAGTATCACAACTGGGCTTCACATAAGCACTCTATCTCCCAATCCTCCTTGCTTTCTCAAACAGAGCATTTTAATGACCCCATATTATTCAAAACAAATATCAAGAAAACCTGTTCTAAGTTTATCTTTTAGTTTTGATTTTCTTTTTTTCTGTAAATCTTATTTTTTATTTTTTTATTGTTTTTATTGAGCTATATACTTTTCTCCCCTCCCCTCCCTTTCTCTCTCCTCCCCTTTTACCCTTTCCATGGTCCCCATGCTCCAAATTTACTCAGGAGATCTTGTCTTTTTCTACTTCCCGTGTAGATTAGATCCATGTATGTTTCTCTTAGGGTCCTCTTTGTTGTCTAAGTTCTCTGGGATTGTGAAAAACCAGTTGTGAACTGGTTTTTCTTTGCTTTATGTCTAAAAGCTGCTTATGAGTGAGTAAATATTATATTTGTCTTTCTGGGTCTGGGTTACCTCACTCAATATGATGTTTTCTAGATCCTTCCATTTGCCTGCAAATTTCAAGATGTCATTATTTTTTTCTGCTGTGTTGTACTTCATTGTGTAAATTTATCACATTTTCTTTATCCGTTCTTTGGCTGAGGGGCATTTATGTTGTTTCCAGGTTCTGGCTATGACAAACAATGCTGCTATGAAAATAGTTGAGCACTTGTCCTTGTGGTACAATTGAGCATCCTTGGGGTATATATTCAAAAGTGTTATTGCTGGGTCTTGAGGTAGGTTGTTTCCTAATTTTTTGAGAAATCGCCATACTGATATCCAAAGGGGTATGAGTTTGCACTCCCACCAGCAATGGAGGAGTGTCCCCTTTACCCCACATTCTCTCCAGTGTAAGTTGTCATCACTGTTTTTGATCGTGGCCATTCTGACAGGTGTAACACAAAATCTCAGAGTTGTTTTGATTTGCATTTCTCTGATGACTAAGTATGTTGAACATTTTTTTAAAGTGCTTTTCAGTCATTTTAGATCCCTCTGTTGAGAGTTCTCTATTTAGGTCTGTACCCCATTTTTTTGGATTATTATTATCTTTTGATGACCAGTTTCTTGAGTTCTTTGTATATTTTGGAGGTCAGTAGTTTTGATTTTCATATACATTCTCTAAATAAAACATTCCATGCCTAATTAAGCAATGTGCACAGAATCAGATAAAACATAATTGGAGGGACCCATGTACTACTGTGTGATATTCCCTTCTGGACCCTGGATTGGGTACAGACTAGACTCAAACACCAATTTCCAACTACAAATCAAATACAAAGAGATCCTTTATTAAGAATGGCAAAGAGACAAGGAGACTGAACCAGAATAGGGCAGAAACAGCAGCAAATAGCTTTGCAAGGAGTTAATTTTATAGGGAAAAAAGGTCCCTGTAAGAATGAGCTAGGATGTGTTGGTAATCTGATTTGGTTTTTTAAATTAGGTTAGTCAAAATAATTAATTTTGATTGCTGAACCTTGGTGATCAGTGTTTGGTTGGAAGCCTCACCTCAGTTCCCTGACACCCCCTTTATCCAAGGAGTCTGAAATGTTTGGTTGGAAGCATCACCTCAGATCCCTGGCATCCATATATACAAGTAGTCTGAAATATTTTGTGGAAAATTCCAAGCCCCCTCCCCTGGGAGTTGCCCAGTCCAGACTCCACCTCCAAGAAAGCCCGCCAAACAATGACCCCTCCCTAGGGAGGGTCAAGACCACTCCCACAGGCTATTTAAACGGTCCCCCTGCCAGAGAACGAGCATGTGGCTATTCCAGTTCTCCGTGATCTTTTTGGTTCTTCATCCTCATCTTTAGTGTTTTCCCAGAGGGCCACCTGGAAGTGCTGGCATCCTTTAAACCTTGACCTTTTCTAATTTGGTTTGATTTAGATTATTGAGTCGGTGGAGAGGCTTGTTGGACAAACAAACAAACAACAAACAAAGCAACAACAACAAAAAACACTTAACAATCAGTCTCAGAAATGAGTCAGGCATAACAAAGTGGCCAAATAAGGGAAGAGACCTTGGTGGCTGGCTTTAGAATGTAATATAATGATTTTAGCAAGGGAGAAGGAAAAGGCAAAATCTCCCGACACCATGTTTGCCATGCTTCGACCTGCTAGAGCCCTTCAATAATTTTTGTAAATAACAATGGATTATGCACATCAGAATAGTTATCAAACATGCTGTGACAGATAGATGATTGAAAAAAATTGATTCAGGTGTAAATGCAAGATTATGAGGAGTTGAATCTCCCATGATTAACTGAATAAGTTCTGTTGTGAAAGTACTGTCTTCTTATGCTTGTACCAATGGAACTGGCCAGCTCTGAGCACAGCATCGTTGGCAGCTCATGCCTAATGTTATCTAGACCTTGCTTTGTTTATGTAATCTTCAGAAAAGGTGGTTTAACAATATGGAAAACAAGAGGCCAGCCTAGGCAAATACTGGATTGAGTCCTAAATGTGTTACATAAACAGTATCTGAAGAATTCAGAGAGGGGAGCACACTGGATTGTTTAGTACACTTTGGTCACAGGAGAACATGGAAGAGCTAAGCAGTAGACTAAGATTTCAAGTGGGTCCATTGAACTTTGAGTTCGGTAACATTCTCCTCTCTTCCCTCAAATCCTTTAGTATCTTGATGATGATTGCAGACCTGACACAAGTAAAGGATCCCTAAATGCAAATCTAAAATTCAAAATGTTCCCAAACTTGAAACTTTCTGGGTAGCAGAGTGATGATCCCAGTGGAAAAGCCATCCACCATGGAACTTTGTTTCATGTACAAAATCACTGAACTATTACATAGACTATCCTTGAGGCTATGGGTATAAAATATATATACAAAGGAGAGTGTCATGTTTAGACTTGGGTTCCATTCCCTAGTTACCTCTCTGTGTAGATGCAAATGTTTCAGAGTCTGATAAAACTCTTCAGTCTGAGATCCTTCTGATCTTTGACATTTTAGATAATGAACACTCAGAACTTGTGCATGTAATTTAGATTGTGCCTAAAAGCACTCTTGACTCACTCACTGTATCGTCACTCTCATTTTTGATTAATATAATAACATAATCTGTGCCGGCAGGTTCCTGTATCGGGTATGCCGCATAAGAAAAATGGGAGAAAGCTTCAAACTGTATGGGTTTATAAAATCCTCTAGTTACTTAAACAACTAACATAATATTTACTGTACAATATAAAAAAACTAAAAACTAAATTTAAAATTGGAACAAAGATGCAAAAGCACCAGTAATTTCAGCTCCAAGATATAAAGCAAACACATGGAAAATCATGTAGACCTATAAGTATAATACAATTCATATCTATTCATAAATGAACCTGTGTGTACCTAAATGTGGAAGATCATATAAAGTTAAAAGCTGATGTATGCTTTCATTTGGTTTATAAATATGTTTTTATGATAGTGGGGGTTATAGCATTAATACTGTAGTGAAACCAGAACACTTTTGGACAATTGTGTTAGACCTGCAATTTCCATTCGTTGTCTATTTTAACCATTCTGCCATTGTTGGACTTTTAGATCGATTGTCATACAGGCAGACTCTCATTCCGTAGTATAGGCTGACTTTTAACTCATAACTGTCCTGCCTCAGCTTTTTTTCTTTTGGATTTTTTTTTCCGAGACAGGGTTTCTCTGTAACTTAGGAGCCTGTCCTGGAACTAGCTTTTGTAGACCAGGCTGGCCTCAAACTCACAGAGATCTGCCTGCCTCTGCCTCCCGAGTGCTGGGATTAAAGGCTGCGCCACCACTTGTCCAGCTCTTTTGAGCTTTTTATTGATTCTTTGTGGATTTCACATCATTCATTTCTCCATCCCATGCCACTCTCTGCCCTTGCAACCTCCCCCCAAAATAAATACAATTTAAAAGAAAAACCAAAAACAAACAAAAAGCAAACAAACCAAAACCAAACCAAACCAAAACTCTCCCCACCCCACCCTGCCTCAAACCCCAGCATGGAAGCTGTAGTGTGGCCCACTGAGTCACACAGTACACCCTTAAGTCCATACATCTTCCCTTGTCCATTGAAATGAGTCTGTGTCGAAGCCTCTGGCTTCTGCTACACTATCGATACTGGTCCTTCACTGGGCTCCTCTTATATATCCTATTGTCGTCCTGTGTCATGGAGACCCTGTGGCTTTGGATTCGCAGGTTTGGCCCCTTCACATGCTCCAGCAGTTCACAGATGAGGTAGGTGTTGGGGTGGGCTAACTTGTAGTCCTGGTTCTGGGCCAGGGTGGTAGCTGGGTTGGTCAGCCCTCCAGCTTTCCCTTTTTGTCCTCACCCAGCGAACTCTCCAGCACCGCCCCATCTGGCTCACCTGCACCCACACCACCAGGGCCAGCTCTACTTTTTTGCCTCTTTTCCGAGTGCTACAGTTGGTAGGGCCAGGACCAGCTCTCCTGCTCTCATACCCCAGAGGCCAGGTCTCTCATCTACCACAGGTGGCAAGGGTCGGGGTGAGGGGGCATCTTTTCCTCACCCATGCCACCGAATGGGCACCAAATGCTCTCACACCTCCAGGGTCGGCTCACCTGCGCCCCTGTCAACAGGGTGCCACCCACTGCCTCAACTTCTTAGTACTGGGTTTAGAGGGATGTAGCACCAATTCTAATTGTTCTTAATAAAAACACAGAGTCAGATACTAAGGGGTGAAAACTGAGAGATCAGAGAAGCAGAGTAGGCAGACACTAG
>JAQHUG010000414.1:2489-17204 GCA_028555095.1 Dicrostonyx torquatus
TGTCATTTACTTTCCAGCCCCCTCACTGGCTGCAATATATTCTTCTTCAAATCCTTTTTTTTTGGCTTTTAAGAAATCAGGCACATGTGGCTGTGTCTTCTTAATCATGGTTGACCCAGAAAAAAAATATATCTATGCATTGATGGGCACCGTGGGCAAACCTTATGGCTGCTGGAGTCCTGAAAGATGCTGTGGAGCAGCTGCAGCAACAGCTGCCATCTGTGTAAGTGTTCCATATACTTTCTTTCACCTTTTAAAACTATATAAGATAAATATGAAATATATACCAGCCCTTATTTGTCAGACCTAAGGGCAGCCTACTACTCATTGGTCAACATTTCCTCATTTCTATCTACCCACCCCCATCTAAAAAAAAAAACTGGCTTTTTTTTTGTTTTTAGCTGCTAAATGAGATTTTTAGAAAATATCCAGGGTGTCCTAGCTAGTTTTAACTGTCAACTTGGCACAACCACCTGACACAGTAAGAGAGTCTCAATTGAGAGACTGCCCAGATCGATTGGCTTGTGAGTATGTCTGTGGAGAGAATGTCTTGAGTGTTAATTGGTGCAAGAGGGCCCAGGCCCCTGTGGGCAACACCATCCCCTGTACAGGTGGTTCCAGGTTATGTAAGAAAGCCAGAGAAGCCTGAGCCGAAGCAGCCAGCAGGAAGTGCTCCTCCATGGTTTCTGCTTCAAGGGATTCTAAGGCATTGAACTCAAGTCCTTCCTCATGCTTGCAGAGTAAGCACATTGCCAACTGAGATAATATGCCAGTCTCCTCCTCTGGTGATCCCCTGCCTCAGGAAAAACATAATCACTGTACTGGGTAGTTCTATGTCAACGTGATGCAACCTAAAGTCATCTGAGAGGAGGGAAACTCAATTGAGAAAATGCTTACGTAAGATGTAGCTGTAGGGCATTTTCTTAATTAGTGATTGATACTCGAGGGTCCACTCCATGGTGAGTGGCTGGTGATCCCTGGGTTCTATAAGGAAACAGGCTGAGCAAGCCAGAGTTAGCAAGCCAGTAAGCAGCACCCTCCATGGCCTCTGCACCAGCTCCTGCCTCCAGGTTCCTTCTTGGGTGCCTGTCCTGACTTCCTCCAGTGATGACAGTAATAGGAAAGCGTAAGCCAAATAAGCTTTTCCCCCTAGCTTGCTTTTGGTCATGGTGTTTCATCACCGCAACAGTAACTGTAACTAAGACATTTTATCTGAATTGCTCCATGGCGTGATTATTTAATTCTCTATAACTTTATGATCACTTCTTTCCTCTTACCTGCAGATGTGGCTCTTAAGCAGAATCATCCACAGAGATGTTGCAGATCTGCTGCTCAGGACGCCACTTTCAGATTCTATCTACTAGGTTTGCAATGAAGCCTGGAAATCTGTATGCTTTGAAAGTCTTGTCTGTGGCTGAAAGTATAACACTAAACTATGAGTTCGGTCAATTGTATTGTTGTAATACGTATGACTGGGGACAAACAGATGGCTTAGAGGTTAGGAGTGGGATTTCCTCTCGTGTGGTGAAAACGTCTTAGAAGTAGGCAGTGGTGGCTGTGCAGGTGAGAATGAACTTAATATACCACTGCTTGTGAAAAACAAAACCAAACCAGTAGCTGGGCAGGTCCCTGCAGACTGAATGCGCTTGCTCTCATTTGTGCCTTCTGCCCCCCACGTCTCTTTAGAAACAAGCTGCCCTTGGCTTGAATCTCTGGGCTCTAGTGACTCTCTGTTGCTGTGACAAAACACTCTGACCCAAAGATTCTTTGGGAGAGAAGGAGAAGCCCTTGTAATCCTAGTGTTGGGGAGGCAGAAGCAGGAAGATCCTTGGGATTCTCTGGCTAGGCAGCCTAGCTTAACCAGTGAGCCAACGAGAGAGAGACCATTTCTCCAAGGTGGACAGTGCCTGAGAAATGTATACACACACACACACACACACACACACACACACACACACACACACACACAAGACTTTACTTTTGTAAGTACTGACGACATATAAACTCAGGAAGTATATGGAAGAAAACCTTGAATGTTCCTGAAATATATCTATATGATAGCCTTTGTTGTTAATGTATTTTAAAATGAAGACCTTTCCTCAGCTGCTGCCAAGGTGCTCGATTGGTCATTTCTGAGGAAGCTCACTTCGTCCTGTGACTATCACTGTGAGGGCAGTCTGTCACGTGGCCTTCGTCTTTGAGTTCGTTGCATCTATTCCCCCCTTATCCTGCACAACCACGACAAGGATGAGGTGATGTCTCGGAGGATAAGATCAATGCCCTCAGCAGAGTAGCTGGTGTCAATGCTGAACTTTATGGCCTGACTTGTTTGCCAAGGCTTTGGCCAATGTGAACATTGGAAGCCTCATTTGCGGTGCAGGGGCTGGTGGGCCCGCTGCAGCAGCTGAAGCCGTGCCAGCAGGTGGTCCTGCCCCCTTCACCGCTGCTGCCCCAGCTGAGGAAAAGAAGGTGGAAGCAAAGAAGGAAGACTCCGAGGATATTGGCTTTAGTCTTTTGAACTAAACCTTCTAATACGTCCACTAAAAAGCTGAACCTGTTGCTGGATTGGCCTTGGTTGTATGCCACAGGCACAGGTTCTTGAGGTTTCAAAAACAATATAAGACACAAGCAAAGAAACAAAGACCTTATGCTATTTTAACAACCAGAAAAGTTAACTAGGTGTAAAATTGGCAAAAGAAAGTACAAACTTTGGCAGAGGCCAGGGTGGAATGGATTAGGGACAGCATAACTAACCTTCAATGAAAAGAAATGGTATCAGGCCCAGGAGATGGTCCGGTGGCTAAGCAGGCTTGCCGCCAAGCCTGATGACCCAAGTTCAGTTGTCCAAACCTATGCAGTGGAAGGAGAGAATTAACTTCTGCAAGTTATCCTCCCCGCACACATGCGCGAAATAAATAAAATTGGAAAACTTTTAAAAGAATGTCTCTGTTCTATAAAGATAAAAGAAAAAATAGCAGGTGAACTGAGCAGATTGGAAGATTTAGGGCCAGAGTCTATTCTCCTGAAGAAGTAGGAGATACAGTCAGCTGCTGAGAAGGATGGAACAAAGGTGTCACATAAAGGCAAGGGAGGACTTAAATTTCAGGTCCTGTGAACTGCTTGAAATTGTGTTCCTATTTGCGTATATACTTTTTTTAAAAAAAATAGAGATTTTATTAATTCTCAAAGGAGTCTTTGATCTGTTCTTCCTCAGAACTGGAACCATGGCCTCTAAAATTAGCTGCTCTTAAGCTTTGATTTGTGTGGGAAGGTGCCTGGCTCAACTTTGCCAGGGGTTCGTGATGAGTATTTTGTTCCTTTGGCGACATCTTGTGGTCAAATAATATATTACTGGATGAGGTTGGAATTGTGTATCTGATGGGTAGATTTTGCAAAAGACTTGAGAGGTTAGTGTCTCAGAACTTATGAAAACCAATTTATTATTATTATTATTACTATTATTATTATTATTATTATTATTATATTTCCCATACAGTGTTGAGACATGGTTAATATATATAAAACTGATAATCCATGGTCAGTCTTGGGTAATTGTATTCTGGGAATTTCTTGGAAAGGAAAAAAAAGATTCCCTGTCCCTCAGGTGATTCCAATGTGCAATCAAGTCCCAGCACCTCTGGCTTAGGCCCTGGCTCTTCACAGTGTGATATGTGGGCCAGGAGCATTGGCGTCATCTGGAACTTGTTAGATACACAGACTCTAACGTCCTGCCCTCAATCTCCAGAAGCAGCCAGTGTCATATTTCACAAGCAGCTCACTGAATGTTAAATTTTAAGAAGGGCTGTCACGGAAAACAAGGAGGGTATCTTGTGATGACAAGGCAGCAATGGTGCCCAGCGGGTGGGCTTCTCCTTTCTTATGACTCCCAGCTACAGGATGTGTGTTACTTTATGACCCCATTGGAAGACTTTTACCGTAAGCAATTCCATCTTCAGTAGAGCCATCATCTCTCTGTTCTGCAGTGCTCCCACCATCTCTTCTAAAGCATTGAGGACAATATTATTCTTCCCCTTGTCTTTCTTCTTCCCTTTCCCTCCTAAGCATCCCGTATCTTAAGTCTATATACAATACTTTTCCAGAACTTTTTCTAGAAATTCCACGATAAAAATAGCCATCAGAACTGGGGGTGATTTGGGAGGGCCCTAGCAAGCTAGACTTGACCACCCATTCTCTATAGGTCAATCAAATGGATGAGTGACAGTAAAGCGTAGAAGGTGATTTATTCAATGTGGCTATTTTGGGAAGAAGAAAGAAGTCCTGGATTCCACAAGTCCATATTCCAGGTCTCAACATGAGACTTGGCTTTTGATAGGAGGCAGCTAACTAAGATAACTCAGCAGTCCCAGTCAAGGTGCCCGTCTGGTCAGACCCCCACCGTCTGGGCTCCGGTCCTTCCAGCATGGCACTCTAAGTCAGAACCCTACAAACTGTCTTTCTGGAAGACAGTCGCCCTCTCTGGCTGACATGGGCCTTCAGCCTTTTCCTTCTCCCAGCACTAGATTCCAGGAGGAAATTTCGGTTTCCGGAGGACTTCTTGTCTCAATGCATGGAGAGGCAAAGAAGGTTGGAAGCGGAAGCAAGTGTCTGTGCAGAATATTCCCGTCCCTGCTGGCATGGTTACACACAGAACAGCTTTCTTCTGCTGAGTGCCTCAATTTTATTTGTCAACCGCGTGTATAGTGAAAGAAAACCCCTCCTTTCTCACCACGGGAAAAGCAAACAGCCACGTAGACCTAGGAGGTTGCCAAGTTTTGTGGGCAATAAAGGGGAAAACGAGTTAACTATTAACCAGCAGACAGCATAATTTCCCTCAATACCTTGACCTTGGCACCTCTGTTCTCTGGAGGCTCGCTTCCTGACATTTCTGCCCCGGATGGTAAGGCAGTGAAGGCAGGAAGCAATTCTCCTTCCTTCTCTCTAACGGGATCCAGGCAGCAGCAGTTGAAATAAACATGGGGCCATTTGAAGTCACAGGCAGCCTGACAGTCAGTGGATCTGGGGTCCTTAAAGCTGGAGGGGGAAATTTCAAGAAATTGATTGTTTAAATTCACCTTTGCTGTTTACTAGTGGCCTCTCAAGTCACTGGCGCCCTCATTATTTTGTTGAACTGTGGAAATATTATGTTTGGCAAGCTTGAGGAACATGGAAGCTGTGTGAGGGCTCATGGGAGACAAAAGGCGATTTGAGGTAAAGAAAGAGAAGGGCTAATGGCTGCTCACTGAGGTAAGGATTTCCCACTTTCTCACCCAAAACTGGTACTGTTATGTAAAATCACAGTGCTAACTTAAAACAAACAAAACAAAATACAAAACAAAAGTCAGTTTTGAAACAAGGTATGTATCCACAGTGGTTTGGGATTTACTATGTACCCCAGATTGGTTTGAATTGGTGACCCTCCTCCAGCCTCAGCCTTCCAAGTGCTGGTTGTAACCCCCCAAAGAAACTGGACAAATGGCTAACTGTGGTGCCTATTGGCAAGCTGTTGAGAAAAGATACACGGGGGTGAGGGTGGGGGCCTGTGGAGAGATGGCTCAGTGGCTGAGAAGTACTTGCTGCTCTCATAGAGGACCCTAGTTTGGTTTCCATCACCCTCATTGGAAGACTCATATCTTCCTGTAACTTCAGATTCAGGGACTCAACACCCTCTAATGGCTTACACAGACATTGCACTCACGTGCACAAATCCACATACACACATAATTAAAAACTAAAATCTTTCTTTAAAAATTAGAAAAGAAGCTGGGTAGGGGTGGCACATGTCTTTAATCTCAGCATTAGGGAGGCAGAGGCTGGAGGATCTCTGAATTTGAGGCCAGCCTGGTCTAGAGAGCAGTGTGGTTTTTTATTTCTCTCAAATCCTCATAGTTAAGAAGGTGACTATATATGCTGAGAAGTGGAGAGAGAACTCAAATCAGTGTGGACTTAGCTGATTCACTCTTGGAATTGTTCTTTGACTCTCTGTCTCTCTCTGACACTGTACTTGAGACAAAAGCCATATCCAGTCTTTCAGATCCATCCTCTCTCGTTCTCCCAAAGCTGAAGCTCTATCTTCACTCACTGGTCCAATATCAATAATCTCAGTCAGATTCTGTTTTATATTTCTTCCAGCATTATCTCATACCCATAGCATCCATTCCCACACATATTTCCTAGACTTCTGCTTGAAGAACTCAGCAAACTCATTAAGCTCTTTAGTGTGTAGCACACCTCCTTATGGCCTATACTTTCTATCTCTCTTCTAGGAGATTTCTTAGTCTGGTTATAGGTCTAGAGACAACTAACTATTGGTGGGTCATGAGGGGCATCAATATTGTCTTGCCTGGCATTTCCTTCAGAGAAAGTAACTGCTGGCTTAGCAGACAATGAAGGCAGAAAAGGCAACATTTCAGGGGATGGGGTGTGAGTATACTACTAGGTGTAGAGAGACTTCTTCAGGTGACATAAACCCTTGAGCACCTGAGGGTTCAAAGTCCTCCCACACATCCCCATTCAAAGTTACAGGACCCCGTTCTATACCAATTAATGCCCTTACTTTAACCACAGAGACCTCCCAGGCTTGGACTTGAATTTTTGCTGTAATTCAGCCAATCTTATAATAAGGGTTTTGGATTGATTTTTCACATTTTGAACTCTGTGGCTGCTAGGGAGAAGATTGTCTTTTAGGGCACACTTAGAAACCTTTAGACTGTTTATTTGCATCTGGAGTCAGTTAATTTTATCATCGAATTCATTGTCCTTTGCTGTATTCTGAGATGATAGAAGTTGGTGTGGCATAGTTCTTACACGGGCTTGACATATCTTTAGGTCCATTAAACATTGTGGAGTCAATAAATAATGTGCACACTATTTTCCCTAAATATCAGCACACAATGAGCTCTTCCATGTGCATGTGTGAGGAATTGCTCTAGGTGCTAGGGATGCATACCTCAGTGTACAAAATAAACTGAAATCTGTCCGTTCATGGAAATTCAGATTTATTAAAATCAAGGTCCCACCCCTAGATGAAGAGCTACAGTGGTTGGCCAATGGCTGCTAAGAAAAGAAGCTTTATTTTCTTCAGGGATATGCTCCTGCATGGTTATCCAATCCCAAGTGGGTAGCCTTGAACACACATGCATATCAGCAATGCTAAATGGACTCAGTAGGTCCATGTAATACATACACTTATGTATGTAGCAATAGTAATTAACAAGGTCATGAATTTGGGAGGGGTAATACTGGGGGAATTGCAGGGTTGGGGGAGGGCCAGAGTGATGTAGATGTAGTGCTCATACATGATGGTCTCAAAAAAAAAATCAGCTATCTTATATAATTTATGCATATATACCTATATACAAACTGTATATTTTAAAATATACATTGTTAACAAAATGAAGCAAAAATTTAAATTATTAAGTAAAGTTTCAGTGAAAATTTTGCTCTTTAAAACTAGTCTTCATATTGAACTTATTTAGAAAGCAATGATAATATCTAACTTTATCACAAGGATAACTTTATCACAGGATCTACAAAACAAGGAAGGAGCTTGTAGACATGCTCAGCCAGAGATCAATGCAAATTACAATGACGTTTTTTGTAAACTAAAATAACTTTATTGATGATAATGATAAGAAATTTTAGGAACGTGGTCTTACACAAGAAACCTGACTAATCCTTGTGTTTTGGCTCCAGGTCTTACTAAGGTTTTTTTGAAAGTGGAGTGAATAGTTTTTTCCCAATGGGGCAAAATTCACAATTTTATCTCGAATTGCAGTCCTTAGGATTTTAGAAAGCGGCAGCTATATATTTAACACTAGGCGAAGGCAGTGAGTCGGTTTGTTGAACTAAGAGATTACTGCTTCAGGAAACTGTCAGCTAAGAAGCTTTAAGTCTTTAGTCTCCTTTCGTCCTCTCTTCCCCGGCCACTAGTGCGCGCGCATTCGGTCCCTATTACCAGGAAAAGCATGAGAAGTATTATCTTCTCTGTAACCGTCGAGGAAAACCGAGGTGTCGGTCCACGGTTTGGGACATTGCATTGTGGTGGTACTTCCCTGTCACTGTGGTCGTTCTGTGCCCACACCAGAACATCCTACCGCTTTCCTTTCCGCATGCCGCCTACCCACAAAAAAATGCATTTCCCACAATCCCATGCGCCGACCGGGCCTTGCATGGGGTGTCCTCAACGTTGCCGTTATGCTTACCGTTACCTAAATCCACATTTCGAGAGAAACTGAACTATTACTTGCTTTTCCAACAGCATTCTTCTTTTTATTTCCCTTCTGTGATTATCAGTGTCCGAGAGGCGATCAAATTTATTCAGGCTACTACTCTGGACAACTTTCTCGGCGAGCAAAGGTCCTTGCTTGCTAGGTTCCGGGGGCCTGGGAGTGTCATTGGGGGATGACCGCAGCCCTGGCTGCTGCAGCTGCTACCGCGATCATGGTCTCCGGCTGCAACGGCTTCGCAGCCGCTCGCCTGCTGTCGCGCACCTTCCTCCGTGAGTCGTGCCGGGGCTCTCTCCTCCAGTTTTCCGCAGCTCTCGAGCCCCACGTTCTGCCTCAGACCGCAGCAGTATTCTTCCAGGCGGGCCCTCGGGAGGGGCGAGGGAACTACGGGGCCAGACCCCAGTGGCAGCTCTTGGGGGGTGAAGGGGACTTTGTCCGATTGGGCGGTGGATCGGTCGAGGCCAGATTCTGGGCAGGGCGTCCTGAAGATCCGGGAACGTATTGTAGCTTCTACGGTGGCGAGTGGCGGGGTGGAGGTGGCGTCTAGGCTGGTCCTTCCTTGGAGCCAAGGGTAAAGAAGAGGTCCGGGATGAACTCTGCTGGGAGAGTGAGCACTTGGAGTTAACTGGTCCGTTGTATTGGTAGGGCCAACGGAAAGGGGGTTTCAGCGAACAGAGTTTGCATGACCCTGTGGGTGCGTAGAAGCTGAGGGTTGGCAGGCACTTTCGCCACTAATGTGTTTTTCACTAGTAATTGCTAGCTAGGCTCTATGAACACCACAGTTTCTGAGAACTAATCTCCCAGGGTTGCTACTCTCTAGTAATGCTGACTCTTGAAAATTGTTGCTGCGTTCAAAGTCTCTGTGTTAAGTGTGTCAGGACAACCTTGGAAACGTTCACGTCGTGTTTGTAGTCTCGCTAATCCATTCATGCTTGTATAATAGTCTTTTGAAAAAAAAAAACAACGATTTCTCACCGGATGTGATAGTCCACGCCTGTAATCCCACTCTGGAGGCAGAGGCAGGTGGATCATTGCGAGTTTGAGGCCATCCTGGTCTACAGAGTTCCCAGACAGCCAGAGCTGTTACACAGAAAACAAAATAGACAAAAACCAATCAGCCAAATGAAAAGACTTCTCAAGTAATGTTTCTGGTTACATGAAAATAGAAGCATGTTGCAATGAATCCGAGACAGCTTGGTTTGTGAAGTGCAGCATTGTCCTGTCTGATACTAACAGGAGAAATGATTGCCAATTAAAATTGTAATGAGTGATTGGTTATCAGATACATCCAGATTTAAGAGATGTTAAAAACTGGTGAGTGATTTGGTTACATTGTGCAGAATAAGTGTGAATAGACACTCCAACAACAAGTCTTTCCCCCTCTATTCCTTGTTTACATTTTGTTTCTGCTTCTTCTTGCATCAGATAGTGAGATTTAGTTCCTTTCTTGAGTATCCTAAGTGTTCAAGGATAAGTGTGCACACAGCTGGACTTCATTGCCAAATCGTTTGAGGACAAAGGCTTTGCCAAATAGGAAAGTGTTGAGTTTATTTGGGATAAGTTTTCTGGAGCTCTTTCTTGAGCGATTAAAAGGATACTGAATGTGTTCTAGATAGAAGGGAAGAAGGGATCAGTTGTACCAGTATAATTGCTGTGGTGGGGAGGGTTTGACCACCAGTGTGGGCGTAATCCAACTTAATTGGAATCGTTTGTGGGTTAAGATGTGGAAGACCAGATGTACACTTTAGTCTGATTGATGGGAACGCCCAGCACAGTGTGCTCACATACACACTGGTGTCCTCTCCTGAGGTCTTGCTGGTCCAAGGCTCTAAAAGAGCCTAGCCTTCATCCAGAAGGTCTGCTGTCTTAATGGAAGTGTCCCTAGAAGAAGAATGTCTAGATAATCTGGTTCCTTAAGTTCATTTTTTAAACCAAACTTGGCAATCTTCACCCCAAAGGGCTTTCTTCTTAGACTCCCAAGACTAAAAGCCTAAAATCTACTTAGCTTTCTGTTGCTGGAGTCATCTTGGATCTGAGTCACTTTATTAAAGCTCTGAGGGGTCTAAGACCTAAACTAGGGTGTGTATTAGTACTAAGGTTCCAAATGACTGTGCTTAATGGTTAAAAACTTCTGAGTTGGCAGACCTCGGATCCTCTCACGCCAGCCATATTCCCAGGCCACTACAGTGGCCACATTGCCTTACAAGCTGCTGCTGCTTCTTCCTCCTCCTCCTTCTCCTCCTTTTCTTCTTCTTCTAGAAAGTCACAAATTACTCAGGTTAAAATAACTAGCGATGATAAGGAATCCCACCTCCCACCCTTAAATTTTGGCTGATGGCACTTTATGTTTTGAGGCCCCAAGTTTCGCAATGTTGGTTTAAGTTAAAAAAGATAAAAAGGCAAACATCCTAGGTGCTACAGGTCCCTGTTGGAGGACAATTTAGAAACTGCTAGGCTGCCCACCATCCCACACTTTTATGGCTTATGAAAGACGGGTAAGAATCCTGTTGCTGTAGGGAGGATGGATAAATGGGAAATGACAATTGTTTCTGATGAGAATGTGTGAGATTTTTTAAGCACCACTGAGGCTGAAATGAAGTTTTAAAAGAAATCTAAAGTGTGGTAGGATCTTTTAAAGTTATCAGTTGGGAGTTTCTGTTGATCACGTTTTCAGAATAGTTAGTAAGAGCATGTAATATTTTGATCCTTAGAATACTGCTGTCAGAACGTAGACTTTACAATCTGGTTAGTTCTACTGTTTTGTTTGGCAAATGAGGAAACAAACCCTGAGAATTTCCCAGGTAGTGTTCAAGGAATCTCAGAATCCAGGTCTGCTGGCACTGTGCAGTCTGCTTTGGGAAGCTTGACCCTTCTTGTTCGAAGCAGGACTTCGGCACACTCACAGGAGCTACTTGCCTTTCTTATATCTTTGCCAAGTTACACAGGCTGTTTGTAGACTCAGAGAAGCATTTGGAAGTGTGTGGAATAAGAGATATTATAATACAGTTGATATTACTGTTTCTAGTAATATTGCTGTTCGTGTCTAAGAACTCAGCCTTTATTTCAGAAATAGAAGTCTGTATCCAAATGCCTTCCTTGATGTAGCCCTGAGAAAATAGCTTGATTTTCTGGCCTCAAAGTTGCTTTATGGCAACACTGAAGTTTAAAATGATTTCTCCTAGATATAGGAGAATAATTTGAGTTTGCCACTTGGCAGATAGTTTGTCGTGTTAGACCCATTTATTGATTTTTACTTTATAACATTTATAAAATTGGAATGTCTTTTCATTGTTGATACATTATAAAAACATTGAACACATATCCTTCTGTTCTTAAAAAATGAGGAGTGTTTTAAATTTTATGAAACATGATGCTATGGTCAACTAAGACAGTAGTATCGAATGTATCTTTAAGATAAGTGAGTGCAGAGCTTTGTCTTTGGGATTTGGGGTAAGTGGGTGCTAAGGTACTCCCATGTATTGTAGGTCTGTTGTGTAAGGTACTCCCATGTATTGTAGGTCTGTTGTGTAAGTTTCCCCTGCCATTAAAACACCATCCTGCTGGAAAGCTCCTTAAGCAGGAAGGTAAACAACTCAAAATAGCTTCAGGAAGGCCCTAAAACTGACCAACTTCAGGAGGCTCCTTCTGTCAGAGTAAACAATAAAAGCTGAGCCTCCGCCTCAGTCAGAAGGAAGCCAGGCATCAAAGACTGTCAGACAGGCAAGGGCACAGAGACTCTCAGAGAGCAGGCTGGCTTCTGGGAAAAAGCAGAAACCAGGCAACCTGCCTGGAAGAGGTTTAGACCAACCGAGGCACCAGGAAAGGATACTCTCCAGCTTGCTGAGCCACCTGCCGGCTGTGCATTGTGCTCCAGGTTCCCAGCTTTGTGAGTTGTCACCCGGTGGTACAGCTGTCTTTGAGTCATTTCCAATCCTGTCAGTAACCCCTCACCCATATTCCTGGAAGTAACCCCAGTAAAATTCATTGGTTCACCCAGTTGCATTTTTGTTGGTATTTCTCTTTTAGTCTGTCCTGGGCTCCTTATCTGGGCTGAGTAGATGGTTGAGTTATGTGTCCCTGGGAAAAGTTTTGTCACACAACAAGGTCTCCTCATGTGGGGACCACTGTAACTTGTATTTTGCATATGTAATTCATGGTTAATGCTTTGTTTAGGACATGCTAGAGTGTCCCCCAAGAGTTCTCATGCCAGGTGTCTCCAGTGTGGTTGAACGAGGGTCTGGAAGGTGGTTAGGTCACGGTGCCTAGAAGAGATTTCTGGTAGTCCGGGATACTCCTGAGAGTGAGTTGCCATGCATGGCTGTCCCATGTGCTTGGCCGGCACCTTGGCCTTGTGTTATTCCCTTGCTGCCCTTCCACCATGTTCTAGTTACCAGCTGCTGAACAGCTAAGGCCACTCTGAAGTAGTGGTTCTCAGCTCCTAATCATAATATTATTGGAACTTATGGCACTTGATAACTGTGATTTTTCCATTGTTATGAATTGTAGCATAAATATTTGTTTTGTAGGATATCTGATATGAGATCCCTGTTAAAGTGTGGTTTGATACCGCCCCCAAAGGGGTTGCGATCAGAACCACTGCTTAAAGTGTGAGCTGAACAAACTGGTTTTCGTTGTTAGTTACTTTGTTCAAAGTCACTTTGTTAAATCAGCCGCAGGTGGGCCAGTACAGTTAAAGTTTACCTCTGTTGAATTTATGAATTCAGACATATTAGTAAAGGAGGAACGGGAACATAGTTTTCAGGGTTGAGTTGAAGAGTATTTTCATAAGCAATCAGGTTATTGAGTAGGGATGCACTGGTCACAAAAGGCCCTGCTTTAGTCCCACCTGGCAGGTGCTCTTTGACTATATATTGCAGCATTGGACATTTTATGATACAGCCGCTACCTATAGGAGGTAGGACTGACAAACCCATCTCCTCCGTGGAAAGCATCTTTCTCAGCACCCAGTCCTTTTCCTTTGGCAGCTTACTTATTTCAGTTCGTCCTTTTTTAGTTTCGTGCTTCTTGGCTAACATTTGGTTCTCTTACACACCCAGGAGGCTTCTGTAGGTAGTACCTGAGTCTTAAGTACTCAAGAACTTTAGCCCCTGGTGGATAGCACACACTGGTTCTTACAGCAGTTTGCTCTGCTCACTCTGCAGCAGGGATACTAATGCCAGTAAGATCATGATTAGTGGTGCCACACATACTGTACCCTAGCCACTGTTCTACATGCTATATATAAACTTATTTACATCAGCCAATGAGGGACGTAGTAGTATCTGTATTTTTACAGATGTACAAATGTTCCTCTCTGAAAAGATTCCCAATGTGAATGCCTCACAGTCTGTGTCGCAGAGGTTTATTTGTGTAAGATGTGCGCAAGGGCAGGCCAGTGAGATGGCTTACCACACAGGTCTGATGACCTGAGCGCCATCTGTGGAACCCATGTAAAGGAGTAAGGAGAGAACTGACTCTACAGAGCTCTTCTCTGACCTCCCTTACAGATGATAATGTCTGTCTGTCTGTCTCTCTGTCTTTTTAAAAGAATGTACATAGAGAGCATTTCTGGGTGGGTTTAATTGATTTTGAAGTGCGAACCCTATATTCTTTCTTTAGACTAGTGGTTCTCAACTTTCCTAATGCTGCGACCCTTTAATACAGTTCCTCATGTTGTAGTGACCCTCAACAATAGAACTATTTTTGTTGCTACTTCATAATTGTAATTTTGCTACTGTTATAAATCGTAATGTAAATGTCTGTGTTTTCTAGTGGTCTTAGGCAACCCCTGTGAAAGGGTCATTTGACTTCCCCAAAAGGGTTGCGACCCACAGGTTGAGAACCACTATTTTAGGGGAAGCTTTGCCTTTGTGCCTATGTAGGGTTTTGGTAAAGTACCAGGCACTTTGATGCCTCCTATACAGGCATCATTCCATGGTAACAGCGCACCCTCCCCGTACACAGCTGTTAGCCCGTTTACAGATGAGAACACTAAGGCTAAGGAAATCAAAAGCATTACCCTGGTTGCCCTGCTGGAGACCACAGAGCACGAACACTAGCCCAAGCCTGTCTGGTTCCTAGGAGTGATCTCAGCTGCTCCTGGGAACAGTACCAAGGCTATGCTGGCCAGTGTTAGAGCCTTTGGAGATGGCCCAGGTTGTGGCTCTGATAGCTCTTACCATCGGCATAATCATGGTCACCTTCATGCCTTCCTGCTTGCCTGCTGTTTAATTTAGTGTGTTTTTCTCTATTAGTAAAGTTCAGAATCTCATTGTAAGTTCCTCTATGACTGTCATCAGTGGTATTTCTTGTTTATGGCCTTTATGGGTAAATCTGTGAACTAAGGGCAAAGATGACCTGAGTAGCATTCCTAGGCTCTGCTGCACAGTGCAGTGGGATCAGCTATATAGGCCCCGAGTCCCTGTTGTGGGATCTCGTGGCTCAGAGTAGGTGCTTGGCTGTTACCTGGGAGCCAGAACTTGGCTGCAGC
>JAQHUG010000414.1:21909-36231 GCA_028555095.1 Dicrostonyx torquatus
CTGAGCTCTTGGGCTCCCTGGCTCTTGTAAGGATGTGCAGAGCATGAAGCTGGGTAGGTGGCACTGGATCTTGTTAGTGAGTGATGCTGTGCATGGTCCCAGGGAGAAGAGAACACAGGTGCAAATCAGGCAGTGCTCTCAGGTTTACTGTTCTTTTATGGGGTAAGATGTCCTGAACCTTTTAATTTTCGGTGACACTCAAAGGGGACAGAAAAGAGTCTAACCATGTCATGGACTGCAGAGTAAGGAGAGCCTGCCCATGACCCCTTCCTAGACCCTAGTCAAATAAGGTTGTCGGATGCATTTTATTTATGATTCAACCAATTGTGGTCAATGTTTCAGGCCAAAGAGAAAACAGGAGCGACGGCTTCTGTTATTTATGTGCCTCCTCCTTTTGCTGCTGCTGCCATCGATGAAGCAATTGATGCAGAGATTCCCTTGGTTGTGTGCATCACTGAAGGCATCCCGCAGCAGGATATGGTACGGGTCAGGCACAAACTGACGCGCCAGGGAACAACGAGGCTAATTGGGCCAAACTGCCCTGGAGTCATCAATGTGAGTGCAAAATATGAAGGAAGCCCATATTTAGTCTTTGTGAAGCCAGATAGCTTTGAGTCAGTTGAAGCGTGTGTGCATGCCTGTGCGTGTGTGTGTGTGTGTGTGTGTGTGTGTGAGAGAGAGAGAGAGAGAGAGAGAGAGAGAGAGAGAGAGAGACTTTAGAATTAGAGTTTTCTTTAGAACTTTTCTGAAAACTGCACTTTACTTTCCTCCAGCCTGGAGAATGCAAAATTGGCATCATGCCTGGCCATATTCATAAGAAAGGAAAGATAGGTGAGTAAATTTGTTACTTTCTAATAGATTAAAAAGTGAAAATTTCATCATTCAAACTCACAGGGAATTTGTGACTAAATATATGTGTGACTGTAATAAATCAAATTAATTCTTAACAGTGAGTCAGTGATCTATCCCAAATTTAATGAGTCTATTTGAGAATTGGTTCTAATTCTGTAGGCCCATTGATGATCTGGGGAGGAGAGTAGTGATTCCTCTTCCATTCAGACTCCAGTTCTGTGTTTTCTGCATCCGTAGTGAATGCCAGCTTCTGGCTCAGTAGCTGTCTGCTTTATGTGGCATTTGCAATTGTTCATTTATCCATTTTCTCTGTGGTCCATTTGGGCTGTTTTTAGGTTTGAGCGTTAGGAGCAAGACTAAAATATGGGCCTTGCTATGGATACACTTTCATTTCTGTTGGATAAAATTTACAAGAACACAAGTTAAGTATGTTAGACTTTTAAAGAAGCTGCCAGAGAGTTGCTCATCTTTAGGATCCCCTGACCACCAAAGGACTGCATTGTTGTCTCCATAGAACTTCTACCTTTGGCTTGTGAACAGAATGATTCTTGTTCCTTTCCTTGGGCTCTCCCTGTATACTCCAGAGACTTCCAAACCTGGATTCTTTTGCTAACTTGGAGGAAGCCAGAGGCCCAGTACCCAAGAGCCACCAAAAAGGATCTGGTAGGCTGTGTTTCCCCTAGGATTCCTTCAGGTGAGGTAGTTTCCTGAAGTGAGCCCCCAAATTACTAGAAATAATTTTGGGATCGCAGTTAAAGAGACTACCATTTCAAGGGAAGGCAAACTTTATTCTTGATCAAGAGGTATACTTGGTAAAAACAAGCCAGGAACATTTTTTCATTAATGTTTCTGTGTCCCATCTGAAACTTACTTTGCTTGCATTTAATGTCACAAACTTTCTCAAAATGCCTTGGGAGATTGTACTGTTACTTGTTTGGTTCCTTAAGGCCATGGCCAATCCACAATTCAAAGTTAGATGTGCTAATCTTAAATTAGACTGTGCAGCTAACTTTGATTGTCTGTAGTAATAGCTGGTGGCAGTGTTCATCTCTACCTATGACCGTAACTATCAGTGCTAACTAAGAACAGTTGTCATTGTGGAGCATTGCTGATGGTGTAGTCTGAAGAATTAGGTGAAACATCACACTTTTTGTCGATTACTCTCTTCTTTGAGCTTGTCAGCCCTGCTGCCAGTGGTTCATAAGGGAGGGAGGTTGCAGGAGTCCCAGTGGGGCCTGCTCCATACAGCCTGGTGCCTGTTTAAGTACTGTTTATTTTCTTTGGTCTGCTGCTAATAGTTTGTAGAATTTGCTACAATACCAGGAGAGAACAAAATAGTTACCCATAGGTCACTGAGGCTACTCAGACTTGTCTTTACCAGCCCTGACCTCAAGAGGGAAGGGAGTCCATGTATTCTTCTGCTGTGCTGTGTGGTGACCCATTTAATGAAGAAAGTTGTTCTTACTTGTGTTAGACCCCAACTCTGGGATGCTAACTCCTCTGGAGGGTCACCCCATGGAACCACTCACCAGTCCAGTTGATGCAAAAGCAAGAGGAAGTTTATTCTCATTTACGCAAATGCGCTCCTCAGCCAGGCGAGGGAGAGAAGCCCCGACTAGCTATTACAGGCTGCTTTTAAAGACAAAAGCCACATTTTCAGAGAGAAGTTGTTTGTCAAATGTTGCATAAGGAGGAGCAGGCTGGCCGCATCTCGCCCGACTCCCAGCCGCCAGGCTAGCTTATACCTTAAATAACCACACGGAAATTGTGTTAATTAAAATACTGCCTGGCCCATTATCTCCAGCCCCTTATTGGCTAACTCTTACATCTTCATTCAACCCATTTCTAATAGTCTGTAAGTCACCACGAGGTAGTGGGCTTACTGGGAAGATTCAGCATGCCTGACCCTGGCAGCTTCATGGCGGATCTCCCTCATCCAGCCTTCTCTATCCCAGAATTCTGTTCTGTCCTCCCCGCCTATCTAAGATTTTGCTCTATCAAAAGGTCAAGGCAGTTTCTTTATTAACCAATGAAAGTAACCCAAATACAAAAGGACCCACCTACACCAGTCAAATGCAGGGATTGGCTCATTTAAAGGGCATTTACTATGATTGGTTATATCAGGCAAAAGGCAGAGTGGGGGTCAAGACTAATTTACAAAACCATGTTTTTCTCTAGTTCACAAAAACATCCCCTCTAGTTCACAAAAACATGTTGTCCTCACTTGGAAATATTTAGAGTCACATTGTGGTACATAAGGCATAACGTCTCTCTCGATGCCCCTCTCTGAAGAGCTATTGGAAGCAGAAATGGCGAGGAGACTGAGAGAAGCAGATCCCATCTCAGTCCTGTTGGGGCAGTCCAGGAGGACCTGTTTGGGAAAGCAGCACTCAGACTTTATGTGGCTTTGATGGGTAGTTGGCATGTTTGTCAGAGGGTGGAAGGGAGGCGCTCTATTTGAAGCAAAATGAATGGGAAAAGGTGGGGGAGCATGAAGGATAGTGGAGGAACAACACAGTTCTTTAAAAGAAGGAAGTAGTAGCAAACACATTAAGGGAGTAGGCCAGGTCTGTGGGAGGCAGTTGTGCTCGGCTAGGAGTTGGTGCAGAGTTCTCCATGAGGTGAAGTATTGTCAGGGAGCTGTGGAGCTGGGCAGCCGGGAAATGAATGAGCAGTCTCCATCTACGGTATGGAACTCATCTAAAAGAACCACGTGGTGGCATGTTGGAGGTCCAGGCTTGCTTGCTTCCAGTGTGGCTGTTTCACATGGAGAATCTGCAGTCTTGTGACCTTGAGTCCATAGGTCAGAGGTGTGTTTGCATAGATCACATATGTCATGCCCATGAGTGTGCAGTGACAGAGGAGACACAGGACTTTGCCTAAGACTGGACATACTGCCCTGAAGCTGAGGTTAGCTGATGGTCATGGTTTTGGTGGTAGTGAGACAAGAATTCTCCTACTTACCATAGGAGGGCCATACTCTTAGGACAAAGTCTTACCCAAGGCAGGAGATTCAGGAGGCAGCAACCTATGGACATGCTAGAGCTGTCCAAGCTTCAGAGCCAATGCTCTGATGTGTTTTATGTGACGTTTAAAAACTTAATCCTTTGTAACAACCAAAGTTAGTTAAGCTATATAGAATTAGGAATCTCGACATCACGTATCTGTTCTTGTAAGGACTGCATGGATTGCTGGATGGCACTAGTGGCCTTTGGGAAGTGCAGGGCAGCACAGGCAAGCCTGGTGAGCTCAACTGGACCCTCGCTGCTGCCCTTCTCCCATAGATCTTGGTTATGAAGTTGTATGCTCTCACCACAGGCTTAGTGCAGTGAGGAAGTTAAATGGGTGGCTAGCTGAATCCAGAGGGAGCTTGCCTAGATATTGTGTGAAAATTCTTAGGAAAATAGTTGTGGGGAGGGTAGATAATGTTAAATACAATAAATGCTGTTTTTATGGTTTAGTGGCTAGGGCACCTAAAGCCAGTCTGTTCCACTACCCTAAGAAGGAGTATGCCTACCAAGTTCATATTAATATTATCCTCTCCATAAAGAGTCTCAGAAGGGGATTTTAAGGGTTCTCATTTTGTTTGTTTGTCTTGGCATTGGCTTCATCATCATTACCCTAACTACTTCCTTTTCTGTCTTCATCATTTGAAGATATAGTTGATCAAACTGGCAAATTAAGATGTGAATTTTTTTTATATTCCTGTGTTAGTTTCCTTACCATCTGTCAGGCTCTCATCCACACAATCTGAGAGTTTTCATTCTCTTCCTTTTAAGGTATTGTGTCCAGATCCGGCACGCTGACTTACGAAGCAGTTCACCAAACGACCCAAGTTGGCCTGGGGCAGTCCTTGTGCATTGGTGAGTGCTTGGCCAGAGTCTTTAATGGAATGTAGCATCCTTAAGGGTGCTTAAGGATGCACAGTGACAAGAACGTACCAGATGGTTTATAAGAGGCTTTGATACTGTTTTAGTAAGAGGATGTTACGATCTTACACTTACTTTGCTGAAATGCGGTGCTTTCTGTATGTTTGGAGATTTGATTTCTAGGTTGAGGAGTGCACATTGTAGTACAGGTGGCTGTGGGATGGGCATGGTGCCCAAAGCATCACTAATTTCATTTGCTGTGAAGAAATGGCTCCTTACATTTGGCTTTCTGTTATCACAGTTTTGTTCTGTGTTTTGCAGTTAGTAAATTTCTTGCCTTACTGTCTCTCTGGGCAACCCCGGAGGCACCTCTGAGCCAAGGCTGAAACAGGTTCCTTACTGGGCAGAGAGTCAAGGTTGAGGATGGCTATTTGCCCTGCGGTTTCTCTGTGTGTCACACAGGACTGTCTGACACTGTAAAAAGTCAGAGTGGGTTTTATAAGTACCTGTCTTTTTTCCTTCCTTCCTCCCTCCCTCCCTCCTTCCCTCCCAAAAACTAGATAAATTTCTCATTTTAAAAA
The DNA here is from genome assembly GCA_028555095.1 of Dicrostonyx torquatus. Taxonomy (NCBI): domain Eukaryota; kingdom Metazoa; phylum Chordata; class Mammalia; order Rodentia; family Cricetidae; genus Dicrostonyx; species Dicrostonyx torquatus. Next base: position 27,212 of record JAQHUG010000414.1, read on the forward strand.
TCTTCAAATCCTCAGAATACCTTTTAAAAGTATCTTTTTTATAATAAAAATTACAAAACAGAGTCCTGGAATATTTTTATTATACTCTAAATAAATAAATTCAAATTGAAAACATAAATTAAGCCTTTCTATTTTCAGGACACAGTGTTAGGCACGAGATCATTTGGTGTCATGGAGACTAAAAACTGGGTTTGAAACAGACTTGCCATTTCCATCTTCTTGAGATTTAGTTCTTGTAACTGGAGGGTGATAATGCCCTTCCATGGAGGCTGGGGATTCGCTGATGCCGGGTCTGATGCTTGTGAGGCAGAGTTCAGGGCTTGACACCCGGCTGCCACCTAATCAACACTGTTTCCTCTGCTCAGCTTTTTTTTCTCAAAAGATGTGTTGAAAAGTGAAAATCATTCTCATCCTCAAGAAGTTTGTAATTTAAAAACTAAAACATTGTCAGGCAGAGAGTAGGGAACATTTGCTTCATTGCTCTCCAAGTTCTCAAATGTCATGTGCTCAGAGTAGAGCCCTGTGTGCAGGCTCTGCCATTTCCCAACTTGGGATCTGCAGGACCAGGGACCTTTCCATCCTGTTGCTCACTAACAGTGCATCTTCAAACTTAGTCTCTGCAGCGCTTGTCCAGAATTCCTCTGTGCAAAGGCACTTGCTCATTGTTTAATCTTGCCCTGTGGTGTACGTCATGCAGATAGCTGACTCTGTCAGAGTGATTTCAAGTTCATTACGTACGTGCTTAAAGAAGTAGAGTCAAGAACCAGTGTGGAGTAGTTTCATGGGTGTGTAAAGAGGGCTGGTTTTGTGTAGATGGCCAGTCGGCCACCACTTACATACACATGCACCACTGTAAACAGAAGCAAGTGCCATTTGTGATCTCTGAATGTTGAAGAGTAATGTTGCAACCTGAAAATATTAAAAGAGAAAGGGTGCAGAGAATAAAAACTGAGTTAGAACATTTCTTGAACTAAGTTCCATAGTTCATCCTTATATTTTAACTAATACTGACATCCTTGACCTTCTCAGGCATTGGAGGTGACCCCTTTAATGGGACAAATTTTATTGATTGCCTCGATGTCTTCCTCAATGATCCAGCCACAGAAGGCATCATACTGATTGGTGAAATTGGTGGTCATGCTGAAGAACACGCTGCCGAATTCCTGAAGGAACATAATTCAGTAAGTTTGTGTTTGGAAGAATACGGGCTTCTTCTGCTGACTGACACTGGGGCTTGTTTTAGAAATTATCTTTAACTTTTCATGGATTAATCTTTCAAGAAAACATGGGAGCTAACTTTAAACCTAGACTTCCTTTTCTATAACACTCAGATAATTCTAGATTCTGAGCTCATCCTTTTCCCTGCTTCCCACAATGCTGTTCCCTACTTCTCTACTTGAACCCTTCTCCCCAGACATCACCCCACACTGATACACTGGCCTCATGCTAAATGAAGAGAATTCAGGCCATGGTGGAAGCCCACACCTGACTTGAGTCTTAAATCCAAGGTCCATGCTGTTCTTTCTTTAAATTCCAAGAGAAATAGATGATCTTTGTCTTTCTGAAGGTTGACCCTCTAAAGAGCCTTCCCTTTATAGCCTTCTCTGTGATCTCCCCCACCCTGCTAGCTTTAGTCTGTGCTTGTAGAAAGGACTCAGCACCATAGAGGTAGAAAAAAGCTTTTCTGTATCTTCCAGGGAAGGCTTCCCTGTTGCCTCTGCCTTAAAGTTAAATCAGTAAGGAGTAGTGTACCGTTGTGTCAGCATGCTGTTTAGCTACGGAACCAAGCTGCTCTGTTGGGATTTGGTAGGCGAGGGGCGAGGGAGGAGATGCCACTGTCCCAACCCCACTGTGTTCTGGTAGGTGTGTCTGAGAGCTGGGCAGGCAGGAGAGGGGAGATGGGACTGGTGAGGTGGCTCAGAGCTTAAGAGCCTTGTTGCTGTTGCAGAGTACCGGGGTTCAGTTCTCCATATCCACATGGTGCCTCACAATTATCTGCGAATACAGTTCTAGGGAATCTGGTGCCCTCTCCTGGCCTCCATAGGTAGAGGCACATTACTTAGTGAACATGCATATGTGCAGGCAAAACACTCATACACAGTAAAGTAGAAAGTAGAGAGGGGAGAGAAGCTCCCTCAGTGCTTGTGGAAAACCCAAACAAATGAGGAGTGCATGGATGAAGTGAAATAGTGAATATGGTCATGTTAAAGAAGCCAGTGATGTCACCTGCAAGCCTGGTACAGTGTTCCTTCACTTATTTGTGCTTCCGGGAACTTCCAAGGACTTTGTAAGCGTTGTTGTTCTTCTATGAGGATTTGTAGTTGTAACTTGGTTAGATATGGCGCAGCCGCTCCTCACTTGTGCATCTCATTCCTCCCCTCCCTAGCACCCCACCCCCCACTCCCAGCGGTCTCGTTTCTGTTGAGCACGTTCCTTAGTATTGCTACTTAGGTCTTCCCATTGGCACAGGCCTGCAGGAGTGTGTGTGTGAGGTCACAGAGTCTGGAGGACACAGTAACATAGGGACGCAGTCTCAGTGAACTGAGCTGCCGGTACTGTCCTGATGTGTTTATAGAGGTTCCCAGGGGCCTCCACTTAGACATCAGGTTTCCTTTGTCCTCTGGGTGCTTCTCATAGTTGTCTCCTTGTTCCTCCTCCCCGTCTGTTTCCTGTGTCTGTTCCTAAGCAGTATGATTAAGGCACACAGCTTACATGCTCCTATCCATGGGACTCTTGAGTGCTGGCTCTCCTTCTCTTACCCTCTGTGTCTATTCAGTGATAGGTGCAGATTCAGAGGTCTCACCTACAGTTCCCCATGGCACTCTGCATTGTGCCTCAACTTGCTTACTTGGACTGTCGCAGCAATGAGGTCTCTGCTCCTCCCCAGCCACTGGTTTCTCCCCCAGGCCATGGTATCTTTTGTTTCTGATAAAACCAGTCAGGGTTTCCCACTGCACAAGTTGTGCTTTGGATGTGAAGTGTCCCTGTAAGGTCACGTGTGGAGGGCTTGGTCCCTGGCTGTAGCACTGTGGAGATTCTGAAACTTTAGGAGGTGGACCTAGTTGGAGGAAGTAGGCCACTAAAGGCAAGTCCTTGAGGCATTATTTCGCCCTGGCCCCTTCTCGCTCTCTCTTCTTGCTGACTGCAGAGATGTCAGCAGACCACACACATACATAGGGGGGGAGCACACCTAGCGTGGAGTGAGCACACCATCCGAAATAGTGAGCCAAGTTGTCCATTGGAGTGTGTTTCACAGTGTGACTGTAGGCCCCATTTGGCACATGTTCTGGCTCCTTGCAGACCCCCCTGCCACCCTCTTAGATCCATGCCCCATATGACATGCCAGCTTGCTGCTTGTGCATGTCAGGGTGTGGTCTCTTTGGCACAGTCCCTAGAAAGCACTGTGATGCTGAGAGATGAGCAGGATAGGTTTTAACTGCTGTTGTAAGTTCAGAAAAGTTTGAAAGTTTAAAATTGACTTCTCTTTAGAAAAAATCAGATACTCTGTTCCACTGTTAAATTAATATTAAAGTGTATTGGCTCCCAACTCAGATTCCATAGTCAGTTTACAAGGGGAAACATGCACATTTTTTCCATTTATTATTTCTGTTTGGATTTTGCAGAGTTTGTTTGTATCTTATTTTTTTTTAATTAGAGAATCTGATCTGTATGTGGTTCAAGGTTAAGCAGCTTAAGACAAAGTGTTGTATAAAACAGACCATACATGGTGTGGCATAAACAACAAATAGTTTCTGCTGAAGGTTGGCGCAGGCAGAAGGGAAGGGACAGGAAGAGTCCTCCTGGGCTGTGCTGAGTGCGCTGAGTCATCGCAGCCAGGCTTGTGTTTAGACTTTTCCTATTTCTCATCACTTGGTCCTCATTTCTCACCACACTTCCTGCTGCCTCCTTCCATTTTTCTCCCCTTCAGAAATCTCCACTGACAGAGACAGAGTGTAATTTTGTTTGACAGTCAAGCTTATAATCCTTCCCTGGTGCAGCAGCATTGCCATTTTAGGGGGCTATTAGGGAGCAGATGAAGTAGAAGTTCATGTAGGAGAAGTCTCATAGTCTGCAGGGACCACAGGGAATGATTGAATGACTGGAGCCTGTTTTCTCTGTTCTCGGTCTCAGGCACTGCAGTGGTGCTGGGCTTAGGGAACTAAGGGAGGGTTTCCTATTCAGGGATCTCGTTGCTTAGTAGGAGAACATGGGAAGAAGAGCACTGCCAGTGTGCTGTGAGGGCCAGAGCAGGGCCTCAGGAGCCAGTCATCCCAGGGCATCGGTGAGATGTGGGAGAAGGCGGACAGCTTCTGTCGGGAGGGAGGGATGGGTCACACGTGAAAAACGCATATGTGCACGGAGGGTGAGGGGCGTTTTGAGCCAGGTGCAGAGAAGTCAGGGTGTTAACATCTACAGCAGGAAAGAGCTGTGGGGGCCAGGGCCAGAGCCCACCACAGCAGACCTGCAGAACCAGTGGGCTACGTCCAGGGATCTGTGGCTAAAAGAAAGTTGTTTCATTTAAGAATGTTCCTGGTGAAGCAAAAGAGTTATTAGCTTTATTAAACTGTGACCCTTGGAAGCTCTTGATTCCATGTTCCGACTTGTTCTTTTTGGATTCCTTGTGAAACCTGATTGTATATAGTCATGTGTTGCTGTGTGGTATCTAATGATGGATTGATATGTAATCATTCGATAGTATTTCCTCAACTGCAGTATAAGCCCAGAGCTTAGAAACCATGGGTTCCTGTGTATGGGCTTTAAAAAAAATTTAATATCAAAATCTAGTACGGTGATAGTTAATGTAAATGAGTTTGTGTACGGGCTGTATTTTTGTTGAACAGTCAGCCTCGACCGTGACGGTAGAATTTTAGAGCAGAAGGAACTAGTGACTGTCATCCATTTTGTTGTATATACGAGGAGGTCCAGATCTGTATTCGTGAGGGGCCTAGTCCGAGAACATGCAGCTGTAGTAGGGAATGGAGTCCAAGTCCTGGCTCTTTCCCTGTGCCCACCACCCTCATCTTTCTCTTGAGTATGTTTGTTAAGGGTGGGGATTATATAATAACTTGACATGAAGTTGTGTACAAGTAAAACAAGACGACTGGTTGATCTTAATTTATTGTCACAAGTCATGAAACGGAATTTTCATTTTGGTGTGCTTTTTTTGGTTATCAAAAGAAAGGTTCAGTTGTGTGGAACAGCTCATGGTGGTGACAGTGCCGGTATTTGGCAGATCAGGTTCTCAGGGCAGCTTCTGTGTTGGTGTGGAAAGCTGAGTCTCCTGAAGGAGAGTTCTTAGTGTTGAGGGATGGACTTTTCCTTCCCGAGCCACTTCCTGTTTACCAAGTCATCGATTTCAGGTCCAGTTTGATTGACTTACTCTTCAGGTATTTAAAATATCTTTCTCTCTCCAGGGTCCAAATGCCAAGCCTGTAGTGTCCTTCATTGCTGGTATAACTGCTCCTCCTGGCAGAAGGATGGGCCATGCAGGGGCAATTATTGCTGGAGGAAAAGGTGGCGCTAAAGAGAAGATCTCTGCCCTTCAGAGTGCAGGGGTTGTTGTCAGCATGTCCCCCGCACAGCTGGGGACCACCATGTATAAGGTGAGCACACAGTGGCTGTGTTCCTTCTCTTTCCATAGCTTAATGTTCTGATGCCCTAATGCAGCATGATACCAGGGGAATCACGACCCTTTCGGTGTCACCTTAGACCATCCTGCATATCACATACTGACATTATGATTCATAACAGTAGCAAAAGTACAGTTACGAAGTAGCAACAAAATAATTTTATGATGGGGCCACACAGCATGAGGAGTTGCAGCATTAGGAAGCTCTAAGGTAAACCTTCTAAGCCAAGCGGTGGTGGCGCACACCTTTATTCCCAGCACTTGACTTGGGAGGCAGAGGCAGGTGAATCTCTGAGATTGAGGCCAGCCTGGTCTACAGAGTGAGCTCCAGGATATCCAGGGCTACCCAGAGAAACCCTGCTTGAACCCCTCCCCCCCAAAAAAAAAAACCCAAAACTGATTTAAATGTAGACATCTGTTTTTTTGTCAGTGACAAGGCATGGTGTCCACAGAAGGATTTTAGAGGTCACAGGCGCACTGATGTGTAGCCTCGGATGTGGAAGGGTTGTAACTCTGTATTTCATGTTTGGGGTTTTCCAGGAAATTGGGATGTAGCCATCTTAACTCCACAGGTATCTGTTTTCAGAATGTGGCTGCAATTTACTAAGGAAGCAAACAGTATAAAGGTGCTGGGAGTCGGGGCCTGAGGAGGGTGGGCCTGTGCCTTACCCTATGCCGTGACTGCTGTGCCGGGAACGGCTATGCTATGACCGACTGTGTGGTGCTGTCCCGTTGCTTGCTGGTTAGAGGAGCTGCATTGCAGCCGCCTTTGCTTTTCCTTTCTAGTAGGATGCTGTGGTACAAAACACACATCCTCAGTTGATCTGTTCCCTGTAGTCTCTGCAGCGATTCTCAGTGTGTCTTCTTGAATATCATGGCTCTCTCCCCTTCCTGTGTTTTACTGTTTTCCTCTTTGCTCTATGAGATTTTTAACCTTGACAAAACAGAAAGAAAGGTAGATAAGACAACAGCTCAATATGGCCTTTGTCTCTTAACAACAAAACTCTATGTCTTAAGCTGGAAATAAGCACAAATTATTTTTCTAGAAGAGAACAGTTATCAGAGAATTAAAAAATTCTGCTTTCCCGTGAACTTTGCCCTCATCTTAGAGATTCTAAAAGACTCCTTGTTTGATCAAGTCTTTCATATCTTGCCTTTTGAAGATCATATTCCATATATGAGAAAGTGTGCTTGAAACGCAGGAAAGGGTAAAAAGCAAGCACTTTTTGTAGGGCTTCCCACTGTGCTCCTGCAGCTGGCAGGGTGTCTGCTCCGCTGCTCCTGCCTGCCTGCTAACGTGGCTCCTTCTGTTTAGGGAAATTGCGTGTTTCAGGCATTTCTAAGGTTTTTGACATTTTGTTCAAACACTGAATCAGTGTTGAGTTTTATTCTCTGGAAAAGTCTTTATTGCCTTATTAAAGGGCCTATTGCATTCACATACATGGCATTATAGGTTGGATAAGCAGTGGTGCCCTTCAACCCCTAGCAGGAATTCTTCAGTGAAGACAGGATTATTAAAGCCTGTGGCTCTGGGGTTTACAGGAAGAAGTCAAACTCTGTCGCTCTGGCACTGACGTGGACTGATTTGAAAGTATTTACCTTGTGCGCAAGAACCCCATTCCCGTACATTTGTCTGTGCAGAAGCGAGATCCTTATAGGTGATATTTTGAAGGTCACGGTCCCTTGAATGTAATGCTGTCTTTTCTTCTCTCCTGTTTGTGAAGGAATTTGAAAAGAGGAAGATGCTATGAAGGACACAGGTGAAGTTCTCTAAAGCTGTGCAAGGACTCGTGTAGGCTGAGAGCCAGTCCAGAGTGTCAGCCCACGCATCTGATGCTGGCCTCTCAGTCTGCGGGAAGCCCAGGCAAATCTTAGAATGCCCTAAATTGACCTACCTATTTTCACTTACTGTGTAACAGAGACATAATAAATCTATCATTTGATTTGAACATGGTTGTGGACACTTTCTCATTGTTCTGGGAGTGGTAGGGGTGGCGGGGTGTGTGTGTGTGCGCGCGCGCATACACATACCCTTGCTAATGGCTCTGTGGAAAGCATAACAGACTTTGGCAGAATGAAACGTAACAACTCCAGCATTTGTCTAATTCTAGACTAGACTGTAGGCCTTTGAATGGTGGTTAACTCATTTGCATATAGAAGTCTTCACCAGGGAATAGGACACAGGAAGGCAGCCTGGCTTCCTCCGGAGCGGCTTCCATCCCTGCCTTGGCCACTGTCTTGTTGCAGGCTGGATGCTCCTGGGAAATGCGGAGTGCTTACTAAAGTGCTCCACTGGAGCCGGCTCGGGGCACCTCCTCCTTTCCACATCCTAGCTTGCGGTTTGGATTTTACTGCAAGAAGGAAGAAAACCATTGGCTGTGCAGTCTTGTGTTTAAAAAAAAAAAAAAAAACAAACAAAACTTGTTAACTAGAAGTTCCAGTGGGAATTTGTCACTAAATATGACATACCCGACCCTAACTTACATTCTGCAGTGGGAAAATAGTCTCAAGTTGTATAAACACCCTGAAAAGAAGCAGTAGCTTCAAAAAGGAGAAGTCCCTGAGGGAAGGCTAGGTGGAGTCTTCCTGGAAGGTACACCTAAGGGCTGGAAAGGGAAGGCAAGCACCCTGGGGCTAAGGGAGCTGGCTGTTTGAGGGCAGGAGGGAGTGCTGGTCTTGAGGTGTTCGGAGAGCCAAGGGAACTGTGAGCTGAGCTCATGTGACTGCGTGAGCTACTGCTGAAGGCACAGCAAGCCTGGAAAGACCACAGGAGTTGGCCCAGGCCTGGGGATGCACCGCACATGGCTTTGGAGTGCAGTAGGCATGCATTTCATCACCTTGAACACAGACTTGACTCATCCCAAGGACATCTGCAAGACAATAGACACCAGTAGGCCAACACAGGTTTGCTCTGTATCCTGGGCAGGGCCTAAATTTACCACCTAGGCAGGCTGTGTGCTCTGGGATTATAAGCACACAGCCTTAATGGTGTCTTTGAATGAGCTGAAGCTTTTAAATAATGATAGAAAGCAAGCATCTTTTTCTTTTTTTTTTTTTAACTTTCTCATCCTGAGTACTGTTTCTGCCCCTTGTTCACAGGAATATTCTTGTCATAAAAGCCTAGATATGTAGCTCACATCATCCTTGTTGACCCATGTTGAGTAGCACGAGGTCGTAGCCAAGACTGACTTTCTTTTCTTGTTCCACACCTGGCCTGGTGTTACAGTTCTGCTTTTGCTCTTGGCACATCTTGCTCATTCCTCATCTCCCCAGGGATCAGTCATCAAACAATACAGTCTCATTTTGAATACTCCATAACTTAGGCTTGTTGTTGTTGTTAAAGATGTATTTTTAATTATGTGTATGTATGCAGGTCTGTGTGTGGGTATGT